>JABUQX010079101.1:0-13561 GCA_015478945.1 Trachelipus rathkii | reverse complement strand
CTCTGGGTTTACAACAGTGCCTATTAGGTCTATATCACAAACATGGCTCAAAGCTAAAATCTTACTTTAAAATTTTTATTTGACTTTACATTTAGCCATCGGCTTCTTAATAATTAACTTTGTGTGTTTTTCACATTGGGTCCTTTATTTGGCCTTTGGCTTTTAAACATTTACATGACCTTACATATATGTTGGGTCCTTTATTTGGCCTTTGGCTTTTAAACATTTACATGACCTTACATATATGTTGGGTCCTTTATTTGGCCTTTGGCTTTTAAACTTTTACATGACCTTACATATATGTTGGGTCCTTTATTTGGCCTTTGGCTTTTAAACATTTACATGACCTTACATATATGTTGGGTCCTTTATTTGGCCTTTGGCTTTTAAACATTTACATGACCTTACATATATGTTGGGTCCTTTATTTGGCCTTTGGCTTTTAAACATTTACATGACCTTATATATGTTGGGTCCTTTATTTGGCCTTTGGCTTTTAAACATTTACATGACCTTACATATATGTTGGGTCCTTTATTTGGCCTTTGGCTTTTAAACATTTACATGACCTTACATATATGTTGGGTCCTTATTTGCATTGGCTTAAAACATTTAAACATTTACCATAATTGGCTTTTGACTTTTAAACATTTACATGACCTTATATATATGTTGGGTCCTTTATTTGGCCTTTGGCTTTTAAACATTTACATGACCTTACATATATGTTGGGTCCTTTATTTGGCCTTTGGCTTTTAAACATTTACATTGACCATTTGCATGTTTTCCCCTTTATATCAGCTGTCATATGGGCAGTTTAACAATTATTTGACATTAAATACGGTACTTATATTTTTATTTGGCCACGGTCATTCGAAAATACTTTGGCCCATGTGGCTTGTTTATACAATTAAAAAAAAGGATTTTGAACCTTTTTACCCATTTAATTCTGGTTTAAACTGGTTGCTTATTGCACAACAGTGCTACCTTATACTCCTATTCCCTTTTTTGTCTCTGGGTTTACAACAGTGCCTGTTAGGTCTATATCACAAACATGGTTCAAAGCTAAAATCTTACTTTAAAATTTTAAATTATAAATTTATTGTTTTGATTTTACACACTAGTCCTTATGGACTGTTCAATTATATTTGAATAATTTATTCTGAATTTCCTTAGTGATTTCCATATTTTGAATATTTTGCCTATATTGTACAACATATGGCTTGAACTCTTGTTTAGTAACTACTTAGTACTTTAATTTGGTCTCTAGCATATGAAGTTTATATTTGTTTACAAGAATATCTGGCATTCATGCTGGACTTATTTTTTGATTGTTTATTTTATTGCATGTTGCTCTGGATTGAAATTTGTTTTAAAATTGCTTGCACTTTGAACACTGCTTCCCTTAATTTGCTGAAGGAGCATAAGAACATTTCTTATGTTCTTGTGTTCTTTCAGCAAATTCTTTTTGTCGGGAGGTTATTAGAAATATTTTATTCCTGTATTAAACCTTACTATGTTGTTATTAACTATTTTAAATTGAACTTGGGTCTTTTTTAAAATGCTTACAAGATTTTAGAGTATTCTTGTATCTCACTGTTTTGGAGACTTTCTTGAAAAATATATTTTGTCAGGCAACACAAAAAGTTTGTTTTGAAACTTAAAAACGAGGCACTTGAAAATTAAGAGTCGCGCAGAGCAGATTGCTGTTAGAACTAGGTATTTAAAATGTAGCCGTGAGCTATTACAGTGAATTTATTTATAAAGTTGGCTCCTATATTTACTTAAAATTATGAAGTCTATAAACAAGTAAAGTATTCTTTTGCCTTTAAACTTAAATAATATTATTAGTCTTGGGTTCTGAACAATCTCCTTTTTATTAAAAGAGTAAACAGTGCCCAACATAAATTAGGTCAGGTGTACTACTTCCTTTTGTTCTATTTTACCCTTATACTCTCCTACTCTATCTCACTAAACCTGATTTTAGTTTGGGACAAGCTCTTTGTCCGGAACATTGTTTAGGCCATAAGCTAAGAATATTGCAACTACGTATTCATATTTACTATAATTAGCCTTCAATTCAAAGGCTTACCTCAAGTAATAAATTACTTTGAAATCGTAACTGTCTTTAAGATTATATAAACCATAGGTGAGTGATTATTTGATTCTTTAGCATATTTTTTATATATTAAGATAGACGTTCTCAGTTTAGGAATGAGCAGTTCACTAACTGTTCTAATTGCACATTAGAAATTATTCTGCCAAGAATAATTTCTTATAAACATCATTTTTGTAAAGCGACATTATTATTATCATATTTATTCATTACCTTGGTGTCTGGCTATATGGGATTTTAAAAACGTTTGTGTACAAATTGCATTACAGACGGGCAGATATTGGGAAGGTACACTTTTTCGTCGATTCATAAGAGAAAGAGGGGTTAAGAATTAGAGAGAGGGAGGGGATTTGCATATTACCCGCCACATTCTCTCAACATTACGCCATCCCCCCCATTCTGTCGCACAGAAAAGATCTTTTCGATAAAAAGTAACAGTTTTAGGCCCTTCAAATTTGGTACCAACCTTATGAACCTTAAATATAAACACATAAACAGACCTACGTTTATATTCAATACTTTGATATAATGTAAGATGGTGTCAGCCATGTTTGATTGGTTCTCTTCAAAAATTTAGAAAGTACTTTTCAGAGATTGTCAACAAATATATATATATTTTTTTTTAAAATAAATTTTGAATAAGATGTCTACGGAAATTTATTACTACCCTAAATTGGAGTATTTTAGTGCAAAAAGCATTGGAATATCTTGAAAATTAAAGATTTTATTAGAATTTCTATGGAAGAAGTAAAAAAAAAAAATAAAAAAATCCCCCACTCCCCAAAATTAGCTAACAGTATTACTGGATTTTTCTTTCCGGATACTTAAAGATACAGTAGTTTTTCATAAAAAACGTTTTCTTTTAACAGCTTAAAACATACGGGGTACTTAGGGTTAAGTCTCTTCTTAACGCCGATTTAATTAAAATATTTCATGTACCAATATTATTTGTTTCTTTTTTCAAATTTATTTCTAAATAAGGCTTATATAAGCAAAGTTATTAGACAACACCAAAATACTTTATTCCTTCAATTATGGCAATATTGAAATTTTCATAGTATAGGCGGATTTAAATAATTTAATAATAAATAATGGCACGATACATGACAGATGTGGTAAGTTGTTTAATTATTCACTTCTTACGCCAATTTAATGTACTTACCAGGTGTGTAGTATTGGCCATCACCTTATATTTATTACTTTTCATTTTCTAGAAACACTGTGAGTACTTACACGAAAGAAGACCATGTATTGAAATAAGCCCCACTCGTCTTGCTCCTCAAATCTGTTGCCCCGGGTTGAATATGGCAGCAGTTGAGAACCGAAGGAGAAAAGACCTAGTTACGTAGAGCTTTGTACTGAGAGCATAGCATATGCTAGGAATGGACATGATGGATAGAACTTGGCGCCCCACTGAAAAATGAACCGGAAGGGCTCTCGGCGGTACAGAAAACACCATTTTATCGTGAAACTACGCGTCCACTGCTCTGTCAAACATCGTAACATCCACTGAATCTAATTGAAGAGTGAACCGTGAAGCTCAAGACGTCGTCAGCCTGGGGGCCGATAAAGTCTAAAAATAGGGTTATAATATAGATATATTATATAATATAATAAATATATAACTTAGTAGGGGCTATATAATGATAGGGGTAAGTATATTATGTAAATGGGGCGGGTATGAAAAGAGAATTTATAAATACACGTAAATAATATTGATAATAGATAAGGTACTAGGTAGGGGAAATATGTGGAGTGAACTACTCGTGTAGATATACTTTAGGAATGGTAGGAGACCGTCGGGGATAACCTAGGCTTAAATGTCTCCGTCCCAATAATAAATAGCGAGGTGATGTGCCAAGAGGTGCGCAGTGAAGGTTGCACATTCCTCCCAAAAGGGTGGGCATTTAATAGTTGTAGGTGAGCGCTTAGCTCCGTTGTCAGGGAGATAAAAGGAGGGTGGAATAAAATGTGGAGCGGGATAACTTAGATTGCCCCAGATTATTCAAGGGACTGTTACTCACACATCTATCGAATGATTAAAACGTTGGTATAAATCATTATGGTTAGTGTAACCAGAGTTCAATTCAATTTAGAATCAATAAAGAAATTTCCCAAATTATTGCCCGTTGGTTTCTCTGGGGTTGTGGGTTAATCCTGGATTCTTTGGATTAGAAATATGGCCGGACACAGGTGTGAAATTCACTGCATATCAAAAAGAGTCGCGATAAATAATAAAAAATTATTTTTAATTCGAGAAATGTTGGGAAGGAGGTTGTGTTTGTTAAAAAATAAACTTGCAAAATTGTTACGAGACGCATAAATTCGTAACTCAATTCTCCTACGCCATAAGGCCAATCCTCACGATATAATCAATAAATATACCATTATGGAAGAGGCATGTTTAAAGTTACTCGCCTTGGTGTAGATTGCTAGGATGTGGTGGGCCCACACCGCGTCTTCTCAAAAAGTATCGACGCTCGGTAGATGAAACTCTGGGAATTGACCGTTGCTCCTCGGGAGACCTACATCGCTCTTCTCACAGGAAAGAGTTCAAGTCTTCTTTTAGTAAAGTGTAAAATCAGGGGAAAGATGACGGGAATTTTATAATGCCGCCTGTTCATAAATGCGAGTCTTTTTAATCTAAGTTGAATTTTAAACGAGGGCAGTATGAGATAATAATTATATAGAATTAAATTTTAGTATCTGGCAAGTGTTTCAGATATTAGCAAGAAAGATTTTTCTGAGACAACTAGCTTGGGAGCCCAAGGGGTGTTTAATAGTTGTTTCCTTTGCAGATAATCGATGATTGCCCTGCATGCAAAAAGAAACTCCTAATAGAATGTCAGAGCAGTAGAACACCGCTCCGAATCCTCATTATAATTCCGGCGGCAGTCGGAAAAGGGGGATGAGAGACTATTTTGCAATTATCAATGGTCGGTTTCAGACTCCCAAACAGCACAACTAGTAGAGAGCGGAGCCATCGATCCGAACTACCTTCTAACTACAACAATAAAGTGTTTTGAATAGGGTCTCGGATCTTTCAGCCTTTGGGTAGCAATTTTTTGGAAAAAAGGAAAAAAAACCCCCATTGAAAGATGATTACTTAAGGGTTGGACTCTTAAAGAACTCCCTGTTCTGGGTGAGATATATAATTTACGAATTCGTTATGTAGAATTGAGCGAGTTTTTAAAAAGCAATACGTTCCTACAGTATTAAAATTTGATTTAGAATACGTTTTGTGTTGAAAAACAATATTATTCTGCCAAGGAGAATATTTTAGAATTCAAAGAACAAGAACTAAAACTTTACTCTTTTACCAAAGTATTATTATCAGTTACTAAATTGCGGTGAAGCTGCTCTGATGACTCAATATGACCTTACATAGAGGCGCCAAGCCAATGGACGTAAGGGACTTTACCACGCGTATTGCTGAGCTGTAGTGCGTCGGTGTTCATTGAACTCTAAACCATTCTACATGCATTGGCCTCACCGTGATTTGCAGCGGATTGAACTCGAATCTCGTCATTCAAGATAAGGGCACAATATCGTAGCAGGTATAGCCATATTTGTGCGTAATATTTGTCCCACCACAAACTAGAGGAAACACGAAATCTCTTTAGAAGGTTAGAATCCTTGGATATTATTCTGGCAGAGTATCAAAGCGGACACCATTAAATGGGAACATTCTAGGAGGAATTTAACAAAGCCTTTTTTAAATTGAGTGAATTTTGAGTTTAGAATCCAAAAAGAAGGTGCGTGTTACTTAGCGTGAAAGTATTGATTCGCGTTCTGAACTTGGGGTGGTCTATAATGATAGGTATTCGTGGTAAAGTTTTAGGAGCGTAGGTTATTACTGGGTAGATTGTGTGTATGATTATTTGGAATGTGAATTATTTTGTTATTTTTCTGGGATTCTATTTAATCAGGTTCCTGAAGGCCCGTTTTAAAAAGTTTTGGACCAGGAAGTAGTTCGTTAGCGCGAAAAAGATAGTCCGCGCCTCCAATAACCCAGTAGTCGTAAAAATAGATTACAGGAATGTCGGGTGTCTTCCAGTTTGGATAAATAAATAAGCATAAAAATAGTACGATAAAAGGGGAAATAAAATGGCATAATTGTAGAATAATTGGCAAAATAATTAAAAAAACTCAGGAGGAGGTGAAAGAAAAGGGAGAAGAATAAGGTGAATATAAAAAGGTATAAAAGAATAGGGGGAATTTTTTTAGGGGATAAAGGGGGGTGGGAAGGTGTCGATATGTCAGGGGAAGGTAAAAGAATTATTAAAAGGGGAAAAATAAGGGGACATTTCTAGTGAGGGGATAATTGGAGTTTTCAGGGTAAGGGTAGGGAGTCGGAAAGGGTTTCCAGGGTAATTAAAGGGGGCCGTTGTTTATTTGCCATAAGACTGAGAGTAGTGATGATAGGGTCACTGAGGTGATATATAGGGCTACTAGTAGGTGCTTGAATAATAGTAATAAATTAATAAAACTAAAGTTATATAAAAATACAAATTAAAATATTTATTAATAATAATAAATAGACTCAAAAGAGTTTTAATTTCTATTTAATAATTAATTATTAAGGGTAATAATAGGTAGATAGATATTTATTTTAACTTTGAAGGATTATTGGAGAGGTGAGTAATTAGATGAGATAAAAATAATATGAGGATGTAAAAATATAGAAGTGGATCGAAGGGAATGGATAGCTCCACAAATAAATCCACATGAAATAAAAAGTAGAAGAAAAATTTTATACTCAACAGGTTAAAAAAATAGTTGTAAATTCAACAAGTAATTAATATACGGAGAGAAAGACTAAGCTAAGTTCCCAAATATATTGCCTTCAAGGATTATATGCTAGTCTTTATGCTCATTTTATCCACAATAAAATAAAAAAATAATAAAAAACTATAATCCCTAAAAGAAAAATAAAAATCTTAAAAACTCACCACCTCCTTATAGTCATAAAAACTCCATCAATAAACAGAGGGCACTTATAATAAAATGCTCACCACAACAAACTATAATATATAACAACGAGCGAGACACAAAGAATTTAGACAAATGACCACCATACTCCTATACATAGAAGCCGCATTACACAGATCAATGAGTTATCTCGTTTGATTAGATCACCAATATAATCAGCAACAACCTATCACAATTAAGGATATAAATATTACTGTAACTAATCTTACTAATTTGAAAATATTACTTATAATTTTAAGAAAATAGTCTTGTGTTTTTAAATTTACATAGCCTTAGAGGGACTTCTAATTTGATTGTATTCTGAAGGGCCCAAAAAAAGCCAAAAAAAAAAATTTTAAATTTACTTCTAAACGTATTTTTTTTTGGTATTTATTCTTATAAAACAGATAAATTAAACTCTCCATTTAACCGCGCTTTATAGTGAACAGGAATATAAGACGTACACCACACTAATATTAAAAGAAGGTATCTATTGGATAAAGCTAGTTTAATAAGACATAAAACCGGGCCCCACCTCGCTCGTTTGTTCCACAGCAACCATAAAACCGCATCCCTCCTTAGACTCGTGCTATTTGAAAAACCCAAGGTGTATTTTCTCTTATATGCATATTCGGATACATGAAAATCCCGATTTGTTTTCTTTAATTTTGATCAATAATTTTAGTGGGATAGGTGTGTTGTCAATTGCCATACCAAGAAGGTTTGTTGTCTAGATAAGAATAAATAGTGAACAATAGGGTTATTTCAATTAGGTGAGTTTGTATTTTTTACATAGTTGATTTAGACCTCTGTATCATTCTTCCAAAGACGTGCCCGATATGGTGTCGGGAAAAACAAGAAGAAAAATTGTTTTTTTCGTACAAGCTGAGAGAAATTCCAAAAGGGACCCCCACAAGCGCCACCAACAGATTGCTCACCTCATCCCCCCTTCGCGACCTAGGTAAGGGGGTTGATTCCCCGCCCTCGAATTTTTTGTCGATTGGCGATATCCTACCTGGGAATCTCTGTTTAGATGTTTTCTATGGATTCTAGAGGTGCGTACGGTCAAATCAGAAGATTATAACTTTGTACTATAATTAAAACAAGAAAAGAGAAAAATTTGTTCCTCCGAATGAGGCTTAACATCAACCCGCGTGGAAGAATAAAATAATAGATACAACCGTAATATATTGTATTATTATACAAAGTGTCAATACAAACATCTTTTTTACACAAAACAAAATCCTCACTCCCTACCCCAACCCAAAACAAGCTCAAACCAAAAACATACAACCACCCCACTCTCCCCCTACCTCTTCTTTTTCTGGGCGAGGGATGGTAACGGAACCCTAGCGATTGCTGCTTATATGCGATTCCTATTTGAAAGATTATTTCATAATGGTCTAAAACATACGTTTATTAGAATTCTCTAATGACGTATTTGTTTTAACAGTTGTGTTCATCATTCATAATTGACTTTATTCATGGAAAGGCCATATTTACTAAAAATTTTTTGTTAGTCTCACCGCAAGGTTCTTGTTTTTTATTATCCCGCGCCTGTAAAACGCTCCCATTTTATTCAAGTAGGATCTAGTTGTTTCATATTCTGAAATATAAAAATTTGCAACCTCATATAGTTTTATGAGAATACTTTATTTTGTTTATATTAATCTGTCTCCACCAAACATATAAGCAAAAATTCATTACTTACGTCCACAAACAAATCCCCACCCTCAACAAAAACAATATCACACTCTCCTACTTCCAGTATCCTGGTTTATCCATCGCCATCAATTTTCGGTCTTCTATAACTATTGATATATAATTTCTTAATCCTTAGAATACGATGTGTTTATGGCGGGGGAATCTAACTTAGGCGGAACTGACTTAACAAAGGTGTCAAACGCCCAGTGATATAAATCTGTCCTATCCGGAATGTTAAAACTATACATTGTAGTGTTTTAACAATATGATCTACTAATGTCAATATAACTATAGACAGAAATGGTTAGGTTTTGAGCAAAAAATAAAAAGCGAAGAAAGGGACTCACATAGAGAGCCGAATATACATGGCAAAACAAGAAATGATAACAAATATACTATTTTTATTTTTGTTATGCCTATTAAGTATGTGCATTAAAACAATATAATTAGGTGATAGTCATAATTGGGGTATAATAAATTTTATATAATGGAATTTGATGGTATTCTCTATTATATTATTATATTATTCAGATATAATATATATACTATAAGTAAGTAAGGGGAGGTGTGAAAACAAGTATTAAAAGTGAGTAGTGAGTCGAGGGTAACAGGTTTAGTAGTTATAAGAGCTCACCCAGTAAGTCAGTAGGGTTATAAACTTTAGGTAAACAAGAGATTATATTAAAAAGAAACCGCTAAAGTGCTTAACGTTGACAATGAAAAAATATAGCACAATAAAAACACGCACATCACAACAAAAACAATCTACACAAACGAACAAATAAAAAACAAGACAACCCGAAACATGGTTGAGCTAAAAGTAACAAAAACATTTATGCAACTGAAATATACGGGTAACAATGATCTCGGTAAAACAAAAAAATCTAACTGAGACAGAATAACAAAAGCTATAACAAAACTACAATTCACAAAACCAGGGCAAACAATAATAAGCTACCCCCTAAAAGAAAACTAAACTAATCGATAACATTCACCACCAGCAGTTTGAGATGAGGTCATGAACAGTTATGTTCGTTAGAACTCTAATAACAAACAATGTAGGCGTCTATAAATAATTAGGAGAAATAACTCCTTATTCTCCCTGCATTACTACTCCAACAACTGTAATTGGCTTTGCATAGCGCAACGTTAATGTCGCTCATCAATCAAAAATCAACTAATAAGATCTCCAAATCACTCTCTACTGACATCCAACAAACGGTAACATGTTTTCAACGGATCTGAGGCACCATAATCTGGGTAGAAGTATCACCTCCAGAGAGTGCAAAAACTGAATAGGACCCATCTCGGGGGGGTAGAGAAGGAATAACCCCAAGGAGGATTAAGACCCATATGTAAAACCGACATACCACCCCCATATATTCTTGGTGTTAATATATCAGTCTCCAACACACAAACCAAACCCACCAATAACACAACTCCACCTCCCCCTCATGACAAGCTTCTGTAATCCAATATGATCTATTTATTGAATATCAATAATCGTGGGCGTAATTGAATCTATTTAAGTGCTGAAAGTGGAAAACTTATGATCCCAAGATCGTGTGTATTCTAATCTGCATCATTATCGGATAAAACAACGCCCGTTAAAAATAAATTCAGTGGTTATTTTCCTCCATACGCTAACACGACATAATTTAGCTAAGTATAGCAATAAGGGTCCTATTAAACAATACCCCTAAAGGCAGTTAAAGCTAACATATCATAACCTAGAATAAGAATATAATGTACAACGTAAAAAACCAACCTGAGATAAACCCCAACATCGGTAAAACTGCAAACAGAAAAAAAAAATTGGTAGTTGCACCATCCCAATAAGTTGAATTAACACTTTTGCATCGACTAATAACAATCTCTGTATACTTTGACCGCACTTAATAAACAAATACCATATAATATAAATTCCTCTAAACAATAACAGTAACATGAATTACAACTATAATTAGTATCAAAAGTACAAGTAAATATTAACAAAAAATTAATATATACGTTAATCTAACACTATAACCTACCAAAATATACAGAAGTCCCAAAGGCCAATATATGTTCTTTGAAAACCAGAAACGTGAGATAACAAAAAGATACACCAGGCGCATTTGAACTATGAATTGTATACCTTCATTCAAAAGTGATAACCTTACAATTATCAAAAAACATAAATCAAATTACTTTGGGAGACGGTGGAGCCCATGAGATAAAACGTAGGACAATATACAAAAATTATCGAGGACAAACCTAGACATTACATCAAGCAAAAAACATTTAAAAAACAACAGCCCACCGGATTTTCTATATCAGTTATTATTACCAGCTTAACACTCCCCCCCCAGCTAAATAATGCGTTACGAAATCTTTTATCATTTCTACTAAATGTAATTTCCTAATTAATGTTAATTTCAGCAATTGTCAAATGATTTCACAGTATTTTAATTGGTCAACGAACAGAAAAATATAAAACATACCTATCAAATAAATCTGGACGTCGTGAGCAAGTGGGGAAGAGAAAACCCTCACAAATGCAGAATGGGACAATAACAATTTAGGCGCAAACTAGTAGTCAAAGACAAATAGAAAAAAATAATATGAGACACAATGGATGATAATTTGATCTGCAACTCTCTGCTCCCCTAAAAACAATACAAAATCTACAACAGCCAAAACTCATCCTTGCATTACAAAACACATTAAACCTATTTAAAAAATTTAATCATTAAGAAATAATATGTTTATATATTATGTGTTGGATTAAACTTACGGTTGTTATATTTAATACGATGTAATATAGTAAATTTGATGTTCACGTTGATGCCTTTATTGTTTAATGTTATATACTCACGTATTACGATTGCGGGATATATGATAGTTAAGGTAAAGGTTATGAATCCGCAATATTATGTTGTTAAATGCCAATAACCTCTCACTCATTGTGTTCTAATAGTAAAAAAAACTTTAGTGTCTATTCAGTTAAGCATATAATTACGATTATTGCGATCAGAGTGGTGATATTAGGCGACCCGCGAGGTGATTGATAAAATATATGTTGTAAAGTAAAGGATATAAACTATGCTCTTAAATAAAAATAAATGAACATAATAAATAAAATAAGAAGGGATAACGCCTCTAAGAAAAAAACCTTAGTAGTGAATAATGTTACGTTTCATAGTACAGCTAAAAAACCCAAGATGCCTGCTCTAGTTACATATACTGTTGTTAAGTATGAAACTTATGTTAATGTTAAGTAGTGGATATTCGCGTGATAAGGTGGATTAGATTATGTCGTTAGTGACATGATATATACTTCAGTCCCCAAGGTTACTGCCGCTCTAGCTTCGTTGTGGATGTGAAAGCGTATGTAAACGATTAGATTATTGCGTATGGTATATTAACATAACTGAGGGTATCCTATAGTATGTAATGCAATAAGTTATATCCGAAAATGATAAACTCGAAAATTGTGAAAATTAAAATATAATAATAAATCACTAAAGTTATTTTCCATAATAGAATCACCTCGGAGAAGAGAGAATGGGGGAGGTTGAGGGTGGATTGTTCGGAGTGTTATGACTTGAAAGTGGGAAATGAGCGTATTGCAATTTATTAGCACAATCATAAGAGATACAGCTAAACTATCTACCACAGTATACTATGAAAATAACTTTAAGTTTCAAAGAAACTTATTTTTATGCTTATTATTATCGTGATAAAAACTATATGATATATTAGATTTGCAAAATTATATATCGTTGGGAAATATTATAGCATAGTCTCGCGGCGAAAAGAAGTTATGAAATCCCATTTTGTTGACAATGATTATATTGTTTCACTGATAAACAAACCTTTGTACCGTTAGCATATCTCCCGTACGGTCATGGTTATGGATTGAATTGACAAAAGAGTATAGATCGAATATATTTGTAATATCACCTCGTGGCTAAATGTTAAAATTTAACAATATGAATCATTATTTGTTAGAATTATGCTTGACAAAGTGTTATGAAAGGTACGTAATTTGACAAAGTGTGAATAAGGTACGTTTACTGTTGTTAAGTATGGAACTTAAGTATCATAATGTAGACAGCTTAAGGTATATCTTGAGTAATAGGTTGAACAATGGAAGGTTTGTCGAAATTGTGACATTTCAGTATATCTGAAGTATCACGCGCATGATGTCATATGTAGCTATAAATAAAATGTGAAAAAACTATTAGATTACATTAGCAATAACTATTCGAGGGTTGATACCAGGTGTTAGGTTAAAGTTAACACCAGGAGGGATATGTAAGAATGTATTTATGATAAATTGGGGAAGTAAGATGGTCTCTATTTTGGCGGATATGTGTGTACCGCCACGCATAATGCTTAACAAAAAGGTTGTGTGAATTAGTTTTCCAGAGTTAATCTGAATGCTTTAATGACGTAGTTACTATATTACAATGATGAATAAGGCTGCGTGAACTTTTGTATAAATCGAATAAATCAGTTTATATTAATGCTTAGGTGAGATTAGATTGCATGTACATATAACCTAATTTTATGTTTCAGTGATGCTAGGTTAGGACATAATAGTAAAGGGAAAGAATTTGTTACGTTAAGCAAACATTAAATACCGAAATTGAAAACGAAAAAATTTTCTAACTTGTTTTATTATATTGTTATAGTTTCCAAACTTTCCGAATCCATTCAAATGAAATGACAGAAGAAATATCTCAAATATTCTTGAATTAAAATCTCAAACCTGGACAGGAGGGA
>JABUQX010079100.1:7500-37781 GCA_015478945.1 Trachelipus rathkii | reverse complement strand
AGGAAAGTAGTTAATTTTGGCAGACGGCTCATGGAGGTCTTTAAGTTGTGATCGCTCTTGGAATGTTTATGGTGAGATGGCGTTCTGGATCAGTTGATGGCAATATGGAATAGATTGATGAAGGAGTGCAAAGGAGATTATTATGGAGATTCGTGTCCCGTGGAAAAATCGGGGTCCAGTATGGAGACCTGTTGCAGACCCAGTATGGAGTCCTGTGGGAGACCTAGTATGGAAGCAGGTGTGCAAACCCAATTTGGAGAATAAATTAATGTGGAGACATGGTTTGGAGCTGGTGTGGAGTCGGTGTGGAAACCAAGCTGGTGTGGAGACCAAGCCAATGTGGAGATTTCGTAAGGAGCCAATGTGGAGACCTCGTAAGGAGCCAATGTGGAGGCCTGGTGTGGAGCTGCTGTGGGAACCCCGTACACAGTATGGAGGATCTGAGGGTGCCTCCGTAGCACTCACTACACAGTATGGAGGATCTGAGGGTGCCGCCGTAGCACTCACTACACAGTATGGAGGATCTGAGGGTGCCGCTGTAGCACTCACTACACTGCATGCCATGGAGAGCTTTAAGGACCTACAGGGACTTACTGATAAAAGTTACGTGGTAACTAAGTTTCCTAAGTATTTTTTATTAATGCTATATTCTATTTTTAAGAGAAACATTGACTCTTTCATATGATGTACTTAAATAGGGTATCACTTGACACTGTTCGGCAATAGTGCTATTTTGTGAATGGTTGATACGATTAATGTGATTTCATTTTTTAGAAAATATTTTCTCTTTGATAGCAATTTGAATAGAAATACTTTGTTACTTTTTTCTTGCTAATTTTGAAATACGGATAACGATTAAAGTGTATTAATGTTATATGAGGGATATTTTAAAAGTGTATTAATTATATATTGGGATATTGAAGTGTATAATATATTAGATATGGTTTAGTTAGTTAGCTAGGATTCTTTTAAATATTGGATTTAAATAATATGTTTCTTGTTCAAATTTGGGCAATTATAATATGAAAAATGGTTTTTTTGTATTCCTGAACCCCACTTAGATTGAACGCATATTGTAACTAGGATGGGCAACCAATCCCGGTTTACATATAGTCATATTATATATATTATATATATATATATATATATTATATATATTATATAATATATATATATATTATATATAATATAATATATAATATATATATAGTATATATATATATGTAAATATCTTACTCAATATCTTCGATAAAGCTGTAATAAAGCTGTAATATCTTCCAAGAATACACACAATTTAAACCTTCGTCTGCTTTTAATATTCTATATTTTTGTTACTTCGTTTTCTTGCTTTATTTTTTTGGAAAGATAACATTTTTTCCTCCCACCAAAGTAGTTTTTATAGAACTAGGTATTCTAAGAAGTCAACAAAATTTTTTTACTAACTACCAAATTGGTTTTCCTGTTAATGGATATTTATCGTCCTTGAATTGCTTATCTGGGATAGTTCAGTTCACACGCCCCTACTTAAAATGTGAAATTTAGAGCTTTTCTCCTTCTTCCACTCTTACCGACTTACTGAAATGTCTTTCTTGCCTCCTTAATCTATTCCTACCAGCCCTCCTTATTTTATCGAAATTACAATAGACACAGCGAACTTGTTAATCTCATAATTTCTCCGTTTAGAATAGCTCGTACGACGTCTATCTTTCCAACTCTCTAATTCCAAACTTAACCGATATGATCATATTTACACACTCTTTTCTTTTATTTAAGTCACCCTTGGTGAGGAAAGGTCATAAGCTTACACGAATTTAGCAGAGTTTGGAAAATTTACTTCCAATTTCAGATAAAAAAAAAAGAAATCATATAACCTAAAACATGGCATTTGAAATTGCAGAGGTCAATGAAAGTGGAAAAATTAGAAGAAAGAATTGTTTTCTAGGCAATACCAGTAAAATACTAGTAAGACTGAACATAATATTTAAGCTTAGAGTGAGAGGTTTGGACAGACAAAGAATGAGTCTATGCGGAAAGACGAGTTTCATAGGCTTTCTTCAAATGAGAGTCTATGCTACAAGAGAGTTCAGAAGAGCAGTTTTAGTAACATAAAGAGATAAAATGCAACAGTTAGCTTGTTAGAGATTGGAGAGAGTCAGTTAGAGTGGACGATTGAAACCTTCCTAGATGTTTGATGCTTACTCAAAACAAGAAGGAACGACTCAGCGATACAGAGCAAACAAATAAGGCTTTGTAAATAAGTTCCGATGGTGCCTCAGAGCACCCAACCTCTTAGAAGTAGAGGTGGTGGTGAATATTGAAATCACTACACTAGGAGTGTTGGTTTCATAGAAAAGAGAAGACGAGAGTTTATAGTTCATTTTAGGCAAGGACTATTGGATAATCAGTAGAGTTACCCGATAAACCAACAGAACTGATGAATTTGACCGTAGATCGTAGATTAGCAAAGTTCCATAACGTAGAAGTTTCGAAAAAAATCAAAAATATAAACATGAGAATGGATGACATTGTTTGGGTACATTTGACCAACATCTGCCTTTCTATATATAGTGAGAATAAAGACAATAAGAAAACACAGTAGAGTTTTCTATCTGAGCACTCATATACCCAATTTTCTCAACACAAGTGATGATGTCTAGAAGGAGAGAGGTGGCATTCGATTGTCAATATAGAAATTAGATTAGAGATAGCGAATGTTACAGAAATTATTGAAGAAAAAGAACCGTGTACCAGGTCAAGTCGTCAGAATATTTGAGACACTAACTCCATCATTAGGGGGAACCAAATCCCATGCGATGAGATGAGGAGAAATAGACGAGAAACTATCTTTGAAAGCTATCTCTCTTTACTTTTTCGAAGATAAATTTGTAGTCACGATCTTAAAATTTATTAAAAGTAAGTGTCATTGTGTAAATAGTGGGTGTAGTGTGCGAAGAAAGAAGGAAGGAGTGCAGAATCGAATGTTAGCTGAATATATTTGCTGTGTGAATAAGACTCGAAGGTGACGAACCGTTGAGCCCGAAAGCTCAGCGATAGCTTTACGCTCGCCCTAACACCCTATATGGTCAATGGAGAGTAGTTATATAGCTTCGGAGAGCGCCTGTGCATTCCCTGTAAAGCCTAAACACTCATCCTTCTTTTCTTTAAACTACTCCCATTCACTTGCACACTTTTAAAAACCATGTATTGATTCAAGTAGTCCTGGGAGTCACGATATATATATATATATATATATATATATATATATATATATATATATATATATATATATATATATATATATATATATATATATATATATATAGTATATATATATATATATCGACGTAAGATAGTTCTCGGGCTACTCACCACAGGGACGTTGCCTCCAGGAATTACCGTCGTCTTGAAACTCCAGAAACTCAAACAACTTATAATTCCTCCCTGTGTAGTTCAAAATCTATTCTCCATGACACTAAAAACTCTTTTCCCCACAGATAATTCCATAATCTCTCTGGCTTCTCTTCCTCACGCTCATTTTTTATGTCATTTTGTAAAAATATCTCTCAAACTTTTCTTCTGACACTTTCTCTCTTCTAGATATTTTCATGGTTTGAAACCCACTCTTTCAATCTTAGGCACTAATTCCACCATAGACGATTCCGGTGCAATTCATCCTTCTCCACCACCCCCCCCCCTTTAGTTTATTTTTGCAAAACATTGTAATTTATTCTAAAAATGTTATTTCTGCCCTTTTTGAGCTTAACACAATAAGTAGGCGTATGGTCCTGTTGACATTCCTCCACTGGTTCTCGAAACTTGCGTTTCCCAGTTTGCAACCTGCCTTTGTATATTTCGTCTATGTCTACAAACTTCCAACATCCGTTCTTGATGGAAATATGCCCTCATCCAACCTGCTACGAAAAATGGAAGCATTTCTCTTCCTTCTAATTATTGTCTCCGATGACTTTAAACTTGGTTCTTTCTAAAATTTTCGAATTTATCCTTCAGAGAAAGATTTTGAGGTATCTCAATGACTCAATTCTTCTATTCTTGTCTTTGATCACCAGCATGGCAAGGGTAAGGAGCTCTCTACTACTGATCTTCTTTCTCTTCTCACTGACTCTTGGTCTTCTGTTCTTCAGTGAATCTCTTGCTATGGTTCTAGACCATGGGTTCAGAACCTTTTTTTTTTTTGCTTGTGGACCTGCCTGAGTCCTAATTTTACGTATGTGGACCCCTATATACTCGTATGTAATATTCTTAAACTAAATATTTGTTTATGTTAGTAAAAACTAGATTTTTCTATGATATTGGTTTGTTTTAACCCCTGTGGGTCCATGAGGACCTCGGTTGGGAAACTGCTCTAGACATATCGAAAGCGTTCGATAGAGCCTGGTACAGAGGTTTGCTTCTAAACTTTCCTCTTATAGTATATAATATATTATATATATTATATAATACATGTATTATATAAAGATTATATGAAATATTAATATATATTATATATATATATATATATATATTATTATATATATATATATATATATTTATATATTTATAAGTTAAGATTTAAAAATTTAGCTATCACCTTAAGGGAACGAGCGGTAATTGTAAAGATTATGAATTATCACCGTATTGGTAAATCGATAATTTTTTCGACAATTGATATTTTATTATATTTTCCACAACATGCAAAACGAAAAAAAGTTACCACATATAAGCAAGGATGGCACGAAAAAAATCAAATGAAAAAAATCAACTGACTTTTTACTTGATTTTTTATTTAAAAAAAAAAATACATGATTTGTTTTTCATTCATTTTTTTTTATGTATATATTTTTTTTATTTTTTGGTATATTTAAGTGATTTCAAGACTTTCAATAAGAGATAAAAAAAATTAAAATAAACTATATATATATTAAGAAGTTTTTAATATATTTTTTCAATTTTTAACAAAACTATTGGTATTGTAACCCGTAAGTACGTAACGCTCTTTGTGTCATAGACTATAGGCCATATTGCAAGATTTTGAACGTAGAGCTAGGGCCTAGGGTTAAAAATTAATGCCAGATGAAGCACTATAATGTTTGTTTTTAATGTCGTATAACTATCCTTGTGAGGCCCTTATTTTAAATAAATCTTCCAAACATAAAAATGAAGACAGAAAAAAAGAAATGTGATTTCGACAATAGAACTTATCTGTCTTGATTACCATTTTGATTTATATAGATGAATAAATCACTTAAAAAAATAATACTATTTCGAAACATAAAAAAAAGTTTTACCAAAATTAGATTTTCATTGGACGTAAACGGGAATCTGAAAAAAAAACAAAAAATCATAAATTATTTTTCCTAAAAGAAAGAAAAATCCCCTACCATGGCATTTCCAAAGTTGTTTATATATATACAATTAGATAATTATATTATTTAATATTGTTTATACTATATAACATAAATATATATATATATTATTATATATTATATTATATATGTTTTATTTATATATATATAATATATATTAAATATATATAATATATTATAATATATAATAGGGGACACGGCGAACATTACAGCAATGTTAAAAAAGGTCATGAAAATTGTCCATTTGGAGCTTATTTGGATTTGAGAAACTGTAATTAGCTAAAACCTCCAATAGAACGAGGCGGGATAGTGCCAACATGTTGGCTATATTTTTTATTTTTTCATGTTTAATTTTTATATATTAATATTTACTATGTTTTTTTTATATATTTATTTTAAGGGGGCTCGAGCGAGCCGACGTGGGACAGAGGGGGACGAAGTCCCCAACGGGTCGTTCCCCCGCTTGACGGCGAGAGGGAACAATGGGACAGTTCATCTTTTTTAAGATAATTTATTTCTTTGAAGATTGACGAAGGAAAAAACCTTATTTTGCACTTTTTTGCTAAGCAAATACCGTATGAAGATCTGGTAGAATAGGAAAAGATTTTGTTTTGTGCATCTGTAGGTAATTTGGAATTGAAGGACAAGGTCATATTATATATAAGTAATATATATATCACTACTTATTTAATTTATACAATATTTTATATATATCTTTTTTATTTTATGTATTGTATATAATATATATATTATATATACTAATAATATATAATAAATATAATATTTTTATTAATTGTATTTAGGTTTCATGAATATCCCACACAGGGTGTATGATTAGGATATAATAGGGAAGCTTCTTTGGCGATGTTAGTGGGATATATGGTGTGTGGTAGGCTCTGAATATGAATTCAAAAGAATAAAAAATAATCTATATGGAACCATAAAAAAAAGTTTGGGCACCGAATTGTTCTATAATAATGAACTCTTAACAAAACTGAAAAAAATAAAAAATAAAAAAAAAATAAAAAATGAAAAAGTTTGATTTTTCTCTATAAAAAAAATTAGAAAAATCACAACCCTGCTATATATAACTATATATTTATATATATATATATATTATATATAAATAGATGCTTATAAATATAAAAAATATTTTATTATATATTAATTTATTTATATATATATAATATATATAAATATATATATATATTATATATTATATATTATATTTGTTAATTTATGATGTATTTAGGTTTTTATGGAATTTTGCAACGGTGTCATGATAGGTTTAAAGGGGAAGCTCTTGGAGTGTAGTGATTATATTTGTGTTGGTGGGTAAGGCTTCTGGTTAGAATTCAAAAGTATGTATGGGACATGTTAAGGCTGTGTAGAATAAATGGTGTCGAAAGTGATTGGTTTTATTAATAAGCGAAAGGTGAGGTGAGCGCTAGGGATGTGTTAATTGTGATTATTATGTTTTTCTCCTTGGTTTATTTCCAATTTGTATTAGAATGGGGGTTGTTATGAGAATTAGAGTAGGGGTGCTGGGCAGGAGATGGTGTTAGGAATGATAGAGAATGGAAGGGAGTGGAAGGTGGACTACCCTACTTATATGCGGATGATTTGGTTTTGTGCGGTGATCTGAAAGGAGTTGAAGAGGAATTGGGCCAGAAGAGATTTGCGCCGTGTGAATATGAGAGGGTTTGAAGGTAAAAGGTAGAGATAAGAGTAGGGGCTATGGCTTGTGAGTGGAGGACTCTCCTCCGGTGTCGGAAGTTTATGTTTAGGGATGGTGAGCAAGCTGAAACAAGTGTCTTGAGTTTTAAATATTAGGGGTACTTGTTGAATGAAATGGAACGGTGATGGAAGATTGAGGTAGGAGAGTCGTGAATGGCAGGAAGGTGGGGCTTAGTGCAATTAAACGGTTGGTGGATGTAAAGGGACTAAGTCTTTGGAGTGCACTAGGGGTCTTGCACATGATTCATGTGTTATGTGTTATGTCTCAATAGTAGTGGGATTATGGTCTGGAATAAGAGGGTATAGATCTAAAAATATAATGGTGTTCAGGATGGGTGTATTAGCTATAATTGGGTTGAGAAAGAATAATGATTAAAATGAGGAATGAAAGATTAGGAGGTTGTGTGGCCGTGAAGAGGGGATAAATGAGAGAATAAATGAAAGCTTGGAGGGTTTGATCATGTGGAAAGGAATGGATGAATAGTCGGTGTTAAAAGGCGATGTATAGTGGGTGAGTGATGTTGGGAATCGAACCTGCTGGGAGGAGACCGAAAGAGAAAAGTGGATTGAGTCAGTTTAAGAGTTTTTGAAGGAAAGAAATGAGAGGTTTAGGAGGAGGCAAGAAGAAAAGGCTGCTAATAAGAGTGAATGGAAGGGTTTTGTGAGGGGTATGGTTGTGGCCCACCTAGGCCAAGGTATGAAAACTCCACATTGACGAGATGCATAGTGAGGGTCCGTCACGGTCCCTAAAGCTTCTAGGGTGGATATTTCTGACTTGCGGACTTTTCTTCAAATAATAATACGATAAAGGGGAGTAAGGGGCTGGGGCGTCTTTTCGACTTGGGTCATATTCTTTCTTATACTTTTCGGTTTCCGGTGGCATTGTTCACGCCACCTTACCCCCAGTCTTGGGGAAGTAAGGTATATGAATATTATAATTATTAAATATTATATTATATATTATTACTATAATTATATAATATATATATATATATTATATATAAAATATATATATATATATATATATATTTATAATATAATATATAATATAATTATATATATATATATATATTTAGGTTTCTTATGGAAATAGAACTATTAGTTATGATAAGATTTGTTAAGTATCTGTAGATTAAAAAGTTTATTTCCTTAACCTAATGATACTTGATTGAAGTTGGGCATTTATTAAATGTTGGCACTTACTTTAGGCGGGCCTTTTTTCTGGGTATGAAAAATATGAAATAACAAAATCGATTATAGTAATAAAAATATCGATTTTTCGTAGATGCGGTGAACTTCATCTATACCAGTGCTTCCCAACCTTTTTCTTCCCTGTTACCCCTTGATTAGGCTTTTCATGTATTTAGTACCCCTTTTCCCATAACCCAACAACCCACCATCCCTTCCACGCACAAAAAAAAAAAAAAAAAAAAAAATTCAATTTAGTAATTTCTTAAGGGGGGTATTCTATAAGAACAAATTACTCAAATTATTGACATATTTTTGGCTTTATTTTTGATTTTTACATTAAATTTATTAAATTTTCCAACTGAATATTTCCCAGGTGTTTTAACATTTTTTCAATAAAAAAAAACCAAAATAAAAACAGGCATTAAAATAATTTGTAACCCACCTAACTTATGATAAAATTCATAATAATTTCCATCTTGATATACAGGTCTTCGAACATGACTCAGGAAAGATTTACATTCCAAAGGAGCTCTCGTTTTTCGTATGTTAGATATAGCCTGAAAGGCGTGACGGTCATAGTCCAACGGTCAGAACTTCTTTCATGGGGCCACGTTTGGGGACTGTGACGTCAGAAGTTTGCGTACATTTAGCTTGTTCGGTCATGAAGAAATATAATATATATATATATATATATTATATTATATATATATTATATATTAATTATATATATATATATAACATACTATTATATAATTTATTATTATATATAATATATATATATATATTATAAAATATATATTATATATATATATATATATAATATAAATATGTTTTATATATCTATAACTAAAATCAGGTAAATTCCAAATTTCTTCATATGGTTTTTTGAGATTTATTAGGTCGATAGATTGTTTGCGAATTAAATTCCCAAATACTAATTTGGGATTTTGTTGGTTTTTTGGGGTATATTCACTAACGGAATACCCACGGGGTAAACCCCGGCCCGATGGCAGGAGTCGGCTCCTACGGCCTCTAGGTGGACTACGGGGGGGGGACTAATCCCCCCCCTCCGGGGATGGTCGCCGGAACCCCCGCTTCTTTGGTCTTTGGTGTCGGCGGGGGGTTCCTCCGGGACCCATTCCCCTCCGGGGTATGAAACGGTCCCCCCCTCTGTCCCCTCCCTCCCCCATCGGCTCGAGCCCCCCTAAAAGGAAATTACTCCATTTTTAGAGGGGGCTATTTCGACTTAACTCTACTATAAAAGTCCAGGGAGGCATTTTTGCGTGATTTTTTTGGATTTTTTTATTTTTCCATTTTTTCAGATTACGATGTGAATGGCTAGCCCTTTGATAATGTAGGCTTGAGCAATTAGATTTCGAACGGTGACGATACGATCCAAAAAAATACAAAATTATTCAAAAAAAAACAAAAAAATCACAATTTATTTTTTTAAAAAAAAAATCAAACAAAATTCACCAAAAATGCCATCTTTGCTTAAAAAGTATCCCTTAAAACTATTACT
Source organism: Trachelipus rathkii (assembly GCA_015478945.1). Taxonomy (NCBI): domain Eukaryota; kingdom Metazoa; phylum Arthropoda; class Malacostraca; order Isopoda; family Trachelipodidae; genus Trachelipus; species Trachelipus rathkii. The sequence goes on along the minus strand of JABUQX010079100.1, from coordinate 27,968 downwards.
TGTCTCATATGAACTTCATAGGTACCATATATTATTATATATATATATTATATACCATATATATATATATATAATATTATATATATATTAATTATTATATTAATATATATATATATATATATATTATTATTTTTAATATATATATATATATATATATATATATATATTATATAATATATATATAATATATATTTATAATTATATATATATATTATGGGCCAAACTAAAGAAGTTACCCGGCATTTTCATATCTCAAAAACTAAGATATGGTACAAGAAAACTGATAACATATTTGGAATCAGCGGTTATGATTTGTAGGAAATGGAAAAAAAAAAATTTTTTTATTCTTTTGAAGTTTTATTCATAACCCGTTAAATTACGATAGGTAGAAGAAAACTATAAACATATATGGATTAGCGTTGTGGAAATGTAGATAAAAAGGAAAATTTTTTTTTATTACCATTAACATTATTTTTATTATTCAGGCATATTGAATTTTTTTAGGGGGGGGCTCGAAGCCCGACGGTGGGACAGAGGGGGACGAGTCCCCCCCGTCGTCCCCGGGAGGCCGAGGAGACCCCGACTCTTTTGCATCTTTGCGGTTTAACCTTGGGTATTTTCGTTAGTTTTAGAAATCACACAGATGAAAATATTTGTCTCCAATGTCTTTTTCCTCCAATTCAATTACGCGCTGATTCTAAATATGTTTTAGTTTTCTTGTTAAAGATAACAATGTTTGGAGATTATAAAAAAAAAACCTAAAAAAAAAAATTAAAAATTTTTTTTTTCATTTTTTCCAAATAATTTTAAACACGCTGATTCCATATGTGTTATCAGTTTTCTTGTACCTATTCTAGTTTTGGAGATATCATGCGGGTACTTCTTTAGTTTCACCTATATATATATTATTATATATTATATATATTATATAAATATATAATAATATATATTATATAAAATAATTAATATATACTATATTATATATATATATATATATATATATTAATATATATATATATATATATATATATATAATATTATAATATATAATAATATAATATATTTTACTTATATATATATATATATTATTATTAATTTTTTTATATATAAATATATAATAAAAAAGAAATATATATTATATATTACCTTTAATTATTAAAATTTTTATTCGGCTTCAAAAAAATTTTCAAAAACGTTTGAATTCTTCTTGTATAGTTTTTTTGAGGAAATTGAAATTTGCTAATAAGCGACTAAGATTTCTCTTTTCCTTCCTCTCTTAGGAATTAGTATTAGTGACTTAACCTAAAAAATAGCAAGCCAGGAATTTTTTTTCAGTAGCAAAAATGCGATTTGCATCCTTTACAATAAAAGTTATATTTCTGCCCTTGTTTAGTTAACTCCACATCGAATATCACAGTGAATACATGTTTTTGTTTCTACGATTAACTTGTTTATATTGCAGGGAAGCCAATAAAAGTACCTTTCCCGTTCACCAATTAATTCCATTTATAGACAAAATGACATTTTATTAAGTTTCATTTTATTAACAACCCGCCATTTTATGAGGACATTAACTTAAAGACGATTACCTTCAAACTAAATCTATATCATTTAGGCTAGTTTATTTTATTAAAACTTGCCATGATTTGTAGTTTCATATTATAGATTCCCATTATTTGCCAGATTTTTCAAACACAATGTGCGGAACATACCTAATATATATATATATTATTATTATATATGATATATAATATTATTATATAATATATATATATAATATATATATATATATATATAATATAATATATATATATATATATATTAATTATATATATATAATATATAATATATATATAATATAATATATATATATAATATATTATATATATCCTACACATATACTTAACATACGCAGTGTTACGTCGGAGATACGTCAGTTACGCAAACCCACGTCACAGTATGACGTCTCCACGCATTCATTTCAGGGCGGCTATACGTTACATACGACGAAAGCTCCGTTTAAAAATTATAATATAAATAATAATATTATTATGTACTACTACTACTACTATAAGATCACTTTATTCATTATATATTTATATAATAATTTTCATTCATGGCAGGTGTTATATATATATGGTGTTATTCTAGATTTGATAATACCTATAATTATATATAATATAATTATCGCATAATAGTAAAATTACTCACCTCATACTACAAAATATTACTTACCGGGTCCTTTTAGGGCCCTCATGAGTGATATATATTATATATATATATATTATATATATAAGTATTATAACCCTCACATACTTCATATATGATGAGTGAGATAGTATATTATGTACATTGTATTATAGTGTGACTACAGCTTACTGCTCAGGTGATAGGGTCCACCACGACCCTGTCCAGATGGGGTGCTCGCGAGCGGCATATATCTCCATCTTTCTCTATCTCTTAGCAATCCTTCTTTACTCCGTCATGTAAATGATCGCCCAGCACTCTCCTATGAAATGATTAATCAATGAGTTCTCCACAGAGCACTCCCCATATTCTTTTAACTCCCTGGAGTGTGCTTCCTCTTCGTCTGATCCTCGCTCCAAGTCTTCTACTCCCGTGTGTGCCTCAGATTTGGCCACTCTCTTCTTTCTAAATCCTCTCCAGATGTCTCCACCATCTACAAATCTGGACATAGACATCCCTTCTCTAATTTAATATAATTCCTTTCACTGTAAGACTTTTCTCTCCCTTATCTACCTCTTGAGTTTCTTTGTCGTGTTCATCTATATAGTCTTCTCTCTAACTCACTCTCTCTTGTATAGTGAAACTTGTAGCGTCTCCCGCAGCCTGTTTCCTATATAGTGAGTGCGTCCTTCTCTTGTGGATTCGTTACTATCTCTCTCTCCACGCATACCTATAAGATAGATATTCTCGATGTATACTACTCCCTCATACTAAGAGTATGATCCATCTCATACTCATTTGCCGAGTCTCTTTACTATATGGTGGACTGCTTACACCTTCTGATCCTCTCACTACTCCATATATTCGAGTAATTTATTTTATTTGGATTATATCTTATGTGCATTCCTACACTTTCCTTCTAATATCACTTCCACCCAGCACCTCACTTTACATCTCCATGCCTCCATCTCTCTCATCTCAGTCTCTGGTTACACAATCCAACTCCCCAGCCACTCCTCCTCTTCATATTTCTACTTTAATATGCCTATACATCTCATCTTTTTTTCTTTGTCCTATATAACAGGACGGAAATCATCATAAAGCCAATTATATAATATATTATATATAGGAGTTTCTCTCATATAATTATATATATATATAGGGTGAGTAGGGAGGAACGAATCAAACTAGTGTCATAAATAACCTCATAATAATATAAATATATATAAAATATAATTAATTATCGGAATACTCACTCTCAGCCTCCTATATATGTGTTTTTATGATATATATATATAATATAGGAAATGGAGGAAATATAAATATATATATATATTAAATCAATTATGTAAAAAATAAAACAATATCAAATTCACTCCTTTAAAAACATTATGAAAAATATATAAAAAAGACTGTCTTCGAAAAGAAAAATATTAATGATCGCGTTATTCGCTCAATGATTAATAAAAAGATCTTAAAAATAAAAAAATTATATTTAATTAATTTTCTAGTGGAAATTTGAGTGGGCCACTTGCACTGACATTGGTTTCCGGGGGGGGCTTCAACTCCCGACTAAAAATTTTATAAGAATGTCACAAAGAAAGTTAAAAATAGCATCGCTGCAATAATAAATAAAAACATTACATAAATTAAGAAAATGCAGACCACTATTTAAATTAAGCCAGAATTCATTTGTGATAGCACGCCCCTTTTTTAATAGGAAAATCATCTTATATTCTCTTCTTAACGATTCTCTAATGGGTTCTGGTGAGATTAATCTGTTCCTACATTCTCGATACCACTGATTAACTCTAGGAGGAACTGATATTTCAGGATGTACTGGCCATCTCCTAGTTTTTATTTTCCATTATTTTATTCTGTGTTTGTATAGGGCCATTAATCTAATCCATATCAAAAGTTCATCTTCCCAAATCCCTCCCCCGTCTGATCCACTAGATTTTTCAACTTGGTGTTTTGTTTTTCCACCACGTGTCTTCCAAGCATGGAACTTCTGCGTTTTTCTAAAATCGGTACAATTCTTCTTAATACCATCTTTCTTCTTGGCAACAACTTTTGGTGAAGCGCAGGGTGAGATCAATTTTCCGATCACCCCAAGATGCAAAATCTTTCGTTTTATCTCCTCACCTAATTCTTCCCCCAAAAACATAGGGGATAGGATATGCTTTGGATCTTGTAGGTTCTTCGGTAGTGAGCCCCATTTCACATTGCTCGATGCTCGTCGTTCTCGGAATATCTTTAAAAATAGATTCGTATTTCTTTACCATTTGGAGCAGGTGTTCTCTTTCCTTGAAACTTATTTGTTTTCCGATTTTCTTGTCATCAACATTTTCATCGAGGACACATTCAATCAGTTCCGCAAATCCTTCATTTATAGAAGAGTTCTCTTCTTCTATTCGTCACTTCCGCGGCTTCTACAGGCTCTTCTTTACTATTAGAGATTCTCTTTAGGTACAGTCTCGAGAGATTAGCGCCATACGTTCTCAAAAAATCCTTTATCCTTATTCCATAATTATTCCCTCCCCCCTTTTTACTAGTAACAATGTATGGACACTTCCACTGCAAAAGCAGCTTATAACTCTCGGTCGGTCACAATATTAGTATCATTTCTCCTTTTCCAAATTTTCTTTCTTTTGCCCTTTTATGGCAGTAACGTTAGTATTTATTTTGAGTTTTTCTTAATCCCTCACAAGACATCTTCATCATTTCCTCTACTTTTCACTTGATTGTTCAACTGAGGTTTTCATCCCGAATCTGACTATTGGTCAAGATTCCTCATCAATATACTCTTAAGCTCTCACAAGCCATCTTCATCGTTTCCTCTACTTTTTCACTTAGTTGTTCAACTGAGGTTTTAATCCTGAATCTGACTATTGGTTAAGAATCCTCATCAACATACTCTTCCACTTCTTCAGCACTGTTCACTAAAGTGACTATTATAGCAGGATTCTTCTGGAAACAATTAGTTGATGAAAAAGAGAATCATATATTACATTCAAATATTCATCTTTGTTACATCTTTGCAATATACTTTTAATCGCCAATCACTATTTCGTTTAGTCTTGTCCATTCCTCTTGAATAACTAATTGAAGCATCCATTCGAAAATTAATATAGCAAATGGGGATTGTCTTGAGGATCCACTTCCAGCTAAGTGATCCCAACCTCTAAGAATAATCACTACGCGCTCTTCATAGCTTATTTCAGAAATAGTCATCTTGTTTTCTATATCTTGGGACTGCGTTTAAAAAGGTTATCTTTCAATTTATCATTAAAGAAATCGCTTTTTTATTTTCGATTAGACTGCTGTCATCTTCGGCGGCATCCATCTTCGCGTCTACCAGTCTTTTGACGTGTTCTTCACTGATTCTTTCAACCTTGTACAATATCCCACGGTACATACGATGACTGGTGCTGTTGCTTTTGCAAACCGTTCGGCTCCACTTAAAGCTTCCGCTCAGAGAATCATGTTCCCTCTGCAGCTTCTTTTGTTGATTGCGAGCCACTTTTAAATTGCTCTTCAAGTCTCCTTCCGATATTATCTCGTTCCCTGAGGCTTGCTTCTCTTCATTATCTTCTGCACCTGATTCATCTTTGACATTTTGCTTATGATCATTTTCATCCATGACATCCTCATCATTTTCGGAATCTGCAACAGCATTTTGATCAGAAATATTATTATGTGATGCTCCTCTTGTGGTTTCTTCATTATCGGTATTATTAGACTGTTCATTTACATTATCTGATGAGTTCTTAATGTAACTGTTTTCATTTACATTATCTGATGAGTTCTCTGAAACTAACTGTTTTTTGAAAAGGGTTGAGAAGTGATATTAATAATGAGATTTTTTTCCCTACCATCCTATTAACATCAAGATTTTTTTCAGGATCGGTATTAATTAATATATATAATTGGTGTGAGATTACCTTCTTTTTTGCTAAGATAATTTTTTTGTTGTACCCAAAAAAAAAAATTAGTAAAAATTTAAATATTGCTAAGACACAACTTGGAACATCTTTTCTTTTTTTTCTTATATTTTTATAAATTTCTAGAGTGTTTGATCAAAGAATTACCAAAAAATAAATATGTTGGGAGAGGTCAGAACCCTTTTTAAGGGAAAATTTTGCTGGAGGTTGAAAACATTTATTCGGAAATTATTTTTGATAAGCAGCTCCCCCGAATACAAATGCAATGCAAGTAGGTTATAAAAATCGACCATTGCTCGGATTTGGAGTTTGGAAAGGTCACTCAGTGAGGTGGTCCAATCTTTGCATTATTTCAAGTTTTGATATCGAGTGTACGAAAAAAAAGTATGTACGACCACACGTATATTCTCCGAAGCACTCACTAAAACATTCTCAGACTTTTCAAAACAATCTGGGCATATAATTAACAAAAGAAACACTTACATACACACAAAAATAACTCGAAAACGATTCTATTAGCGTCAGAAAGCTTGCGATTTTACTTTCTCATTGATCAAAAATTGGCTCGAAAGATATGTATAGTATTAAATTTATAGAGTGGTCAAACGGTCTGTAAAAGCGACGGGCAATCGTATAATTGGACAAGGATCGCAATGTGTTCGCATCGTAATCCCTAGTTCGGATTCCCTAGGATAGAAATTACCTAGAAACCGTTGCTCCCCTCCTATGTTGGAACTTAGGAAGCTCGTAATGCCTCCTCCGTGACTAAGGGTAAGTGAAACTTTTAAATAAAAAAAAAAAAACAAAAATAAAAAAAAAAGAAAAAAAAAGAGGTTAAATTAGGTGTTTGGTGTCCGTTTTAAGTTTGGGGCTAAATGGGGCTCAGCCCGGAACAAACATCAAATCCTCCCCATAATTGATCAGAAACTCCTATAATAGTGTCGGTGATAAATTTTTTGTATTATAGTTAGAATTGGGATAGATATTGATGAAAGTTGATACTTTTGTTCCTTATCATAATAGAATTAGTATTTTTGGATATAAGTTTTATATAAAGATAATATGAAGGAATTAGGTTTAATATCATTTTAAGAGATTTATTATATATTTATAAGTTCCATTGGTTTTGGTTCAGATTATGCTTGTTAGTGAAAGATTTACCTCACGCTTTTTATGTCCTTTCAGTGCTAGTAGACCCTAGTATTTCCATTCGATATTAATATATCACATGTTATCGATAATATTTTATTCAATAAGAAAGGTTCTTATATTATTTTATTATTCACACGGTTCATAATGCTTTTTGTCACATATGTATATATCGGTAATAAAATTCATATATTATAGTTTCATTATGCACAATCATAAAAAAAATGAAAGTAATAAATTAATTGATTACATAGATAATATTTAATATTATATATATATTATTAATATATTAATATATATATATATATATATATTAATATATATTATATATTTATATATAATATATATCATATTATATATAATAATATAATATATAATATATATATATTAATATTATTATTATTATATATATATATAGTATATATATTATATCTCACTAATATTTTATAATAATAATATATATTATATTATATATATTATATTAATATTTATATTATATTATATAATATATATTATTATTATATATATATATATATATATAATATATATTCATTATATATATACGTTATAATATAATACAGTCAGTTTAATATATTATATTTATTATCTTATGATATATTATTATAGTATAATATATATATTATATAATTTTATATATATTATGATATATTAAGTACTCACACTCTATTATTATTCTACATAGTATCCATTTGCTGCATTAATATTATATATTAATTTAATATAATTATTATAAGGTAAAAGTATATATTTATATATACCTAATATATATAATATTAACTTTATTACATTCACTCATATAATATATATTCAAATAGCTATTATAATTATTACGATTATAAAATATATTAAGTATATATATATAGTATATTATTAATATCATATTAATATTATAAATATAATAATGGTATTATATTAAATTATTACTTCCATATAATATTACACTCAATTATATACGGTTATAATTATATTATATATAGTAAAAATTGTAAGGTTATCAAACCTTATATCAATATATCTTATAATATATATATATTAGATATATTATATATAATATATATTGTAGTTATATATCATTATATATATTATATATATCTATATTATATACATAATATATTAATTCATATATATTATATAATATATATTATAATATATATATATTAATCTATATATATATATATATTTATAATATAGTATAATATATATAAATTATAATATATATAATTATATATAATTATATATATTATAATTATATTATATATATATATATATTAGATATATATATATATATTAATATATTAATATATATCTTATATAATTAATATATATATAAATCTAATATATATATATATAATATATATGTAAATTACAAAATTATATATGATAATATATATTTTAATATATAAATATATATTATTATATATATATTATATATATTACTATTAATATATTAATATTAATTATAATAATATATATTATATTAATATTAATATAAATATATATATATTAATATATTATATGTATATATATTATATATAATATTAACAATATATTATATACTAATTATATATATAATATTATATACTATAATTAAATATATATGTAAATATTATAAATTAATATTATATTATAATTATTAATAATATATATATAATAATATATATATATTATATAATATAATATTTAATATATTTATATAATATATAATATTAAATATAATTATATATATATTATATATTATATATAATATATTAATATATATAATATTAATATAATTATATTAATATATATATATAAATAATTAAATAATTAGTATTTATATATATTAATATATAAATAATTAATTACATAAATATAATATATTAATATTAATATATATATATTATATAAATAATATATATATATATATTATATATTATTATATATTAAACGTATATATTTATATATATATCACTACTCTCAATAATTAATAATTATATGATTAATATTTATATTATAGTTAATAATATAGTTGCAATAAATATTCAAATTTATATAATATTTCTATATATAGTTTTTAGTTAACACTTTTTTAATAAGTAATTATAAAAATACATGAGCTATTAACACCTTATGTCATTATTACAGAATAATACTTAAATTAATTGAAATAACGAAATTGTTATAAGGAGGTCATCTTTTATCGATTTTAATTTATGGATATGATAGAAGTATATACTTTGTTTAATCAATAGTTATTACCTTAGTATTTATATTCATAATAATGTATATCAAGTAATGTATATTATCTAATGAAAATGTAACATTTTAGTATGTTCATTGTTTGATAATTCATATTTTATATCTTTAATTTATGTAAATATAACTTTCTTTATTTGTAAAAATATTGTAAATCATTGATTTTGTGCGCGCTTTTTTGCTACTCTCTCTCTCTCTTCTCTCTCTCTACTCTCTCTCTCTCTCACTCTCTCTCTCTATATCTCTACTTCTCTTACTCACACAGCTATACACACACTACACTATCACAACACACACACTACATCTCTTTCTCTACTCCCTATAGTATCATTAATAAAGTTCATTTTAATATCAATTGTAATTTTGAAGTCCGCCACATTCAATCGGCACTTCATATCAATTGCTTATATATATATATATTGGAAGACATTACCACTGAATAAATTAAAATAATATAGCCTCATTCAGTTAATGTATTATTAGTATACGCTTACATATACATGGTCGGAGATTGGTGATCCTCAACCGATTGGTATCCTTGCGAGAGTAGTTCTCTCAAACCAGCTGCCAAATCACCTTCGCAGATATAGTTATCCTCAACGGCTAGGTATATATTTCGCCTTCGCAGACGGCTCCTCAATCCAATTGAATGATTCGCCTTTCAATGAAAAACCTCACTTACAGCTATACTGAACCTAGCAGCGATACAATCACTGCACATTTCTCATTGATTATTTAAGTATATTCAATGTTTACAATATAATATTCGCGTTGTAAAAAACGTCTCCAAAATATTTAAAGGATGAAGTGTTAGAAGTTGCTCAGAGCTAATAGTATAATATTGCCAAAATAAATAGTTATTTAGATAATTTAGTTTTAATGGTTTATGATAATACTCATTTTAAACTACTCTATATACAAAACTCACCATTCAGTTAACTATTTCACTTTTTAAGATAAAAATCGAACAATTCACACGGAAAACGCAGCGTGTCGAGAATAATGACATTTTTTTATCGATTTTTTTCTCTGTAGATAAAGAATACTATTGTGATTTATCTGTTATTTACCTAGTTATATATCATTCACAAATCCTCACTGTTACTGAACAATGTAAATACTAGTTTAATATAAAATTTTAGCATTTTATATCATATTTATGTAATGATATTTATTGTATAAATAAATATTCCTCTAGTTTGTCTTAACACCTCATTAACACAGTCTATTGTTTTGACCACGGTGCTCTCTCTCTCTTTACTCTTGCATCTCTTCTCTCTCTCTCTCTCTCTCTCTTCTCTCTCTCTCTCTCTCTCTCTCTCTCTCCTTTTTTAGTTTTTTTTTTTTCTCTCTTTTTTTATTTGGGGTGGTACATAATAGTATTTTATAAATTTTTGTTTTTGAGTCAGTGCTAGTTATGACTATAAACTTTTAATATACAAAATTGGTATAAAGGAGAGTATATTTCATTGGCGACCTGGCAGTCGTTCATGGTCAGTGATTGTTTTGTTTTATATTGGCCGAATGTAAATCTTTCATTATATAACAAAAAACTAAAGCTGGTTTAACATCCTTCCATTAAATTAGATAAATTATTAAAAAGGGTTATTAATTGCTTGTACTGATGGTTTTCAGTCTCGCGCTCACTCTAATCGTTTTATTGTACCCATGACATCACAAAGCTCTATGCACACATATTATATATTTACTCCTTTTGCTTGAAGAAGGCGCTATATCCCAAGTATGTGTTGAATAGTGTTGTGAAATCCTTGTGCTGGAGTACCTGCCTGTATAAATACGTGTCTCACGCTCTCTCTCTCACTCTCGCTCATATATACGTATAGTGTATAGGCATCGAAGTAACTGGTCATAAGAACATCTCCTATTCCTTCTAACACTCGAACGCCCACAGAGCCAGAAAAGATAAACTAGAAGCCAGGGTCTTGACGGTACATATCCACACCTCAGACCCACAGTACAGGTGGAGGAGAAGAGAGATAACTCCCAACAGTCCTGCCACCACTACAGAATTAGTCTCTTTCTCTACCACTTGCCTCACTCATACTTCTCTCTCTATATTATTATTTATATATTTTTTCAGGATATTAGTCAGGATTTATTTATAAGTATATTAAAATTATAATATATTTTTTTAATAGTTTATTATTTAATATATATGTTATAGTGTGAGGTGATTATTTATTATATAAAGTGATGTGAGTGAGTGTGGTTATATATTATTACAGTTATATTCATTAGTTTACTCTTTTACCTGTCTATTTAAAGAAGACATTTTGTTTATCTTTGCCTTTTATTTATTTTTAAATAGAAAGAAATACATTTATACTTAATTTTATTAATTGGTTTGTGTGCTTAATTTAACAATGCTTCACTTCTAGTTTATAAATTTGAGAGAGAAGTTAAAAGTGCGCGATCGAACTCCTTACATCAAAATGTGTTTTACACAATCATTTATGACCATTCAATGAAAGGGAGGGCACCTCTTTTGCATATTGTTAAATATTTATTATTTTTCGTCCCACCATTAAATTAGTAGTGATAATATATATATATATAAGTTATATAATATATATATAATATTAATCTTATTATATAATATATATATATATATTATATATATACTAATTTATAATGAACTTATCAGATGGTGGGCACTTCCGCCTCATTTAGACTTCGCTACGTCCGCCTATCCGCTAAGGTCCGATCCCTGGAGCGGACTCCTTACTACTCACGATATAGGGTGCGGTCCGTAATGACTAGGCGGAAGCGCCGTGCGGACTCGGAAGTCGACTCCGTTCGAGGAAACCCTAGAGAGCCGGGGAGTCGTATCTGGCCACCGTCCGCTTCCGGACCCGGCCCGTTCCGCGACGCGCGATCAAAAAATCAGCTTTTCGTCCGTCTCTTTAGGCTGTCCGCACCTTTTGGCATGTGAAAATAGTAGACATAAGTCCCCGCTTAAGAGCGTACCGTCTTATATATTAGAATTCTAGTTGAGGTCTAATATACCGAGATACATATAGGTTAATTTTACTTTTCAAGGTTATTTCCTAACTAATACTTTTTAGTCTCAGACTTTATTGTTTTGTTTAATAATTTAAACTTCCAAAATACGTATAAGGTACTAGAATAGAATAGAATATAATAGAATTAACATTTAAATTGATTTTATAGACCTGAATGGCTATTAGCCTCATCTATGTACTTTAATGTAATTTATTATTGTATGATACAAAGATATTGGCCAATATCTTAAATCGATTGCTGTATTGTTAAAACCCAAATACTATAGAGTATATATATATATACTTTTATATATATATATTAGTATATATACTATATATATAATATTATATATATATTATAATATATATTTATTATATATATATATATTTATTAATATATATATATATTAGTGATGGGACGATTAATCGGGATCGGCATCGGAATAATGCTCGTAGGCAAAACATCGGCATATTTTTTCAATCGTTCATCGTCAATCGGTAATTTCTGACCGTTTATTTGCCGATTAATTTAACAAATATTAAGAATTTTGTGTCTAAAACTCAAAATATATATTATATTATATATATATATATAATATATAATATATATATATAAATAGATATAATAATATCATTTACTCGTATTCAGTATATATCTATATATATTACTATTATATATATAATCATATAATATTATATATATATATATACTACTATTTCCCATTTTGATTAGGTATGTGCATTAACATTCCTCCACGTGCCTAATGGTTTCGCCTTTCTGTTCTGCGTCTTCATTCCCACATCATCCTCCAGACATCTCCTGTAGAGACACATCTTTTATCCATCATATTATTCAGCATACTTAATATCCAAACACCTCTGTATTTAGACACATCTATACAAGGAATCCTCATCCCTTAATTGATCCCTATGGGTTGTGGGGGGAAAAATGTGCCTGACGATCGTATTTCTCTGCGGTCGTAGAACGGCAACTAAGTGTTAGGGTGGTGGTTTAGCATTTGGTTGGCTAGGCCACTACCACTTATCTTATTGCCAGGAAATTGGTAATGCATTTCGGCTGCAATTCAAACAGTTGTTGCCGTGATCGCCGTCTATCGGGACGTCCTAATCTTTCGAGCGGAAATGTATAAATGCGTATCCGCCGATACAGTGAATGTAAGAGGATAATGTTGAGGAGAGAGGTGATGGTATGTATTTAGAAAGGGCAAATTTGATGTTTGCTATGCTGTGATCTTGAATAAACAAGATGGAAGAAGAACTGGTTGAAATGAGTTGGGTGTGTGTGAAAATGGTTCTGTGTTTTGTGTGGATAGGAAAGAGGGGATAGAAAATTTGGCAATCCTAGATTAAGTGATTGGGTAGAGATCTATGGTTAAGTTTTTGGTGCTTGTGGTGATGCTAGAATTCTAAAGGTAATTTAAGTTGAATAAGTAAAAGTATTGTGTAGTTGCGACATAATGGTCCATCTGAGAGTTAATGTTGAAGAGTGCAATTTGTTCTGGGATAATCTGAAATGAGGTTTGGATGGGCGTGATAGCGGATTTTAGTTCATTTTGCCACATCTGCCCACTAAGGATTTTTTTTTACCAGTGTCCCACACTCCACAGTCAGAGCCCTATCAAGGGATGGGAGTGTATGTCAAGCTCAAAGTTCACCCCTCTAGCTCAAATTAGCAGCATGAGGACAACAGACGCAGGCTGTTAAGTAAGGAAGATTAAAGTCCAGCAGGAATATACACGAAGATGGCAAAATTCCACAGAACAAAGGTTACTGGAAAGTGAAGGAAGCACCACAGCGACTAGCCTGGAGTTACCAATATTCATAGCCACAAATATTAACTACAGATACAGCACTTCTTGTCACGGAGAGGCGTCGTAAAGGATTAGTGGTGACCAAATAATTAAGTTTCCCTGCGGAGCACTTGCCGTGGGGTGCCTCTTGAAATAGAGACATAAATCAACCATAAAGAAGCAGTTTATAAGCCTTTTGGCCCGCATTTGACTGCACTATCCCACCACAAGCGGGTGAAGCCAGAGTGCCCCCCTTCACAAGATATAGAGAAGCCAGTATCCATACAAGCGTGCGGCAACTGAGACCCTTGTATAGCTGGAGCAACGAGAAGAGAAAAAAAATTCTCGCAGTCTAAACAGAACTCCCATTCTCTTTGAGGCCGCCCTAGCACATTATGATGTGAGGTTTCCCATGAATCATTTTCTGTTGTATGTTTAAGGCTAAGGATGTTTATATTGTCGCAAAGGAAGACTGACGAGAGAACTCGTCGAAAGAGAAGGATAGGAAAGTTCAGTAATACGTTTTAGAAAAAGAGATATTGTTCAGAAGTTGCGGGTTTATTAAAGAATTGATTCACCAAGCGTTGAGACGAGACCCCATTCCGGGAAATTCTTATCCAGATAAAAGAATAGGAAAGATTAAGACAAGAGGCAATTCTAAAGTATACAGGAGCTATAGCAGAACTGAAATGCAGTTATTTGAAGTATGGAAAGGCGTGCAGTCATCAGGTCATATGATGGCGGACTGGAGTTAGATGTGCAGGTGAAGAAGATCATTTAATGAAAAGTAGGAATAATGTAGGATAATTAGAACAAGAACCTTGAGGAAACACCACTGATTACACAGGAAAAAGAAGAAAGTCCCGCGTCGCCCAATCACACACGCCGAATGATTTAGGATTTGAACTTAAAGCTAGACATGAATCTAGCAAGAGAAAGAGGAAACCCAAAGAAGGGAGCTTTGAGAGCAGTGACGCGTGCCTCACTCCGGTCAAATTGCTTTGGTTAGGTCAAGCCGCCAACCATGCAAGTCCGTCCCCGCTAGTTCCTTACATGGCGGAAACCATAAATACGTTTAAAAGGAAAGTATATCGCCAGAAGAACTCGAGCGCCGAAAGCCCGTATGGCTATAAGAAAGAAGGGAATGAGTTCCAGATGGTGTAAGAAATGAGAGTTGAGAAGGGTTTCCAAAGATCTTAGTAGATACAAGTGTAGTAAGCGCGATAGTTAGAGGATTCAGGCGGCTTCCTTTTTTTTGGAATAGGTTGGGAACATGTGCGAAGCTTCCAACGCTGGAGGGAAAGTGCTAGTATTGACTGACATAGAAGTATAGCTGAACGATGAACTACACCAGCACCCAAGCACACTCCTTCAAAACTTGGGGAGGAATTGCATCTGGGACACCCGTCTTCCTATCCTTCATAGATTGCAGGGGCCTATGCACCCGATCAATGTTAATCCAGGTAAAAGACATAGGCACCTGAGATGAGAAGGAGGAGGAGGAATTATGGCCGGCAATCGTCTTAGGTTTGAGTTAGTGTGAAAATGGGAGGCGAGAGATTGGCCTTTTCAGTTGGGCAATTAGCAACAGAACCATAAGAGAAAGGGAATTTACAGCAGTTGCTAGAGATGTTTTTTGGCAAAGAGGCCAGGAAGATTTTTTCAGTGGGAGCCGGGAGAACCAAGGGTCTGAACAGCACTTTCGTTTGATGAAAGCCCGCTTTGCTCGGTGAAGAGTATCATTGCAACGATTTCTAGCTGAATGAAGAATTTGGCTAGAGTGATTGGAAACGAGAATTTGTCCACCCCGATTTACGCACATGCTTAGCTGATTGGCCCAGATAACAAGCGACAATTTGAACCATGGTTTATTGAGGATGAGAAAGATTTTATTGAATATCAAAATGAAGTGTGCTAGTCCCATCAACGGTTACAGATTCCTCCTTATCTTTTAAATATTTATACATCCATCATGTATTTTTGGTATCAATTTTGCTATCATCTTGCACTTGGAAACCTTAATTTAAGTCCTTGGTCTAAATATTTTATACTATATGAAGAGCCAGCAACTTGACCTAAGAAATCGTTACGGAGCACAAACATGTCTCCTCATTTTCAATTAATAAAACAATATTAATAATAATACTTCATTATTATTTTTTATTTTATTATTCATTATTATATTATTATTCATTATTATTATTATTATTATTTTATTATAAATTTATATCTATTTATTATTATTATTAGTTATTATTTTTTATTATTTTATTATTATTATTATTATTATTATTATTATTATTAAAAAGACTTAAGGAATCAAAAATATTTTTGATCGCTTAAATAAATTTCGGGAGGGAACCCCTGACCCCCTGTATTACAGCCTTGATATGAAATATATTATATATATATTATTATATATTCTAATATGTAATATATATAGTATATATATTATATATACTTATATATTATATAATATATTATATTATATAATATTTATTATAATATATATATATACTATATTATATATATATATATTATATATATATATATATATATTATATTATTGATTATATAATAGTATATATGTATATATATATATATATTATATATATATTTCATTAATAATTATTATTATATTATATATATGAGAGAGAGAGGAGAGAGAGAGAGAAGAGAAGAGAGAACTTTTTTTTTAAATATGATTTTCTTCGTAACATAAAATTATAGTTAATCGTAGCCTTCATCGTCAAAATTTACTATAATCGTCATCGTCATCGTCATCGGCAAAAAATTTTCATAAATCATATATATAATATCTATATTATATATATATATATTATTATATATATATTATTATATATATATATCATATATATTATTATATAGTATATAAGGATATATATATAATATATATTATATATATATGATATTATATATATATATATTTATAATAATATATATATAATATAAATATATGGGTTTTACACAATGTTAATACTATCTATATTATATATATATATTATATAATATTTTATATATATATATTATTATATATATATATTAATATCATATATATATATATTATATATATATATATATATATATATATATTCTTTCTTTCTCTTCCTTTTTCTTCCTTCTATTTCCCAGACTGCGGAGTACAGGTGCGTAACGGAGCATCGGAAAAAGAAAAGCAATTAGAAGACATGACAAAAGTCGAAAGGAAGGCCCAGCCTTACCGCCCCCTCAGTTACTTATTAGTGAACTCAATAAAGTCAGAAAAATCCACCCTAAAGCTTCATGGGACAGCGTGGACCTCACTTATGTAGATAGGATCGTCAATGCTGAGGGGTTCATCCCATTGGCCAGGTGGCCACAGACCATACCCCCTCACAAATCCCCCGCCATTCATTCCTGTTATACACCTTTTCTTCTCGGCCTCTACCAAACTCAACATTCCTTCCTTCAAAATTCGTTTACTGACTTCAATCCACTTTGTCTTCGGTTCCCCAGCCGGGTAACGCGATTTCCTCACAACTCAGCCGACTATTTACATCCGGTGTAACAAGCCGACTATTTCATCCTTTTCATAATAGACCAAACCATTCTCAACATAACTTTCATTTATTCTTCTCATTTACACCTTTCTTCACGCCACCAAACTCTCTAATAAGTCTCATTCCCTCATTTTATCTTCTCTCACACCCTAGCACACCCAGGATTTCCATCTAATCACATGAACTTTAGGGATCTATGACTTCTTATTTCCAGACCGATAATCTCACTATATACATAACACAGCCGGACAATCATACCCTTCATGTAGAGCCTAGCATACTCAGACTTAGTCCCTTTACGTTTCACCACGATTTAATTGCACCAGCACCTTCCCTTTACCCATTCCACAACTTTCCCTTCTACACTCTGATCTCCGTTCCCTATCTCATCCAACCATATACCCTAAATATTTTAAAACTCAGACACTATGTTCCAGCTGCTCCCTCAACATAACTTTACACTGTAGGAGTGTCCTCACTACACAACCATAACTTATCTTATCATGTTTACTTTCAAAGCCCCTCCTTTTACACACCCTGCCACAACCCCTCTACCAATCCTCTCAAACTCTTCTTCAGATTCACCACATAGACCAAGTCATCGCAATATAATAGGTAGGGGCACCTCCACTCATCTCCATTCTCCACCTTCTAACACCATTTTTCCTGCCATCCCCACCTCGAATTCTTTCAAACGACCCATCCAGTTACAATTGAATAACCCAAGGGAGACATTACACATAAACCCTGTCTTGACTCCGCTATTAATTCTAAACCTATACTATATATATTATATATATATATATATAGTATATTATTATATTATATATATATATATATATATATATTATATATATATATATATGATATATTATATATATATATCATATATATATATATTATATTATATATAATGATATAATATATAATATTATTTTTTTTTTATTGAATTGAATTAATATATATATATATTATCTATTATATATTATATATATATTTAATATAGTATATGATATATAATTATATATTATATATATATATATATCATATATATAATATATTTAGCTACCAGCTGATATTATGCATAAGCATCGACTCTGCAGGCGTTCGAGGCTTTCTGGATTCTACTAAGCTTGAACGAATAGATCCTTTATGAGTGGACAGGGTGCGTCAAAAAAATTTCAGAAGGGATGGCGCTCGATTTTAGTGAGACCTTGAAATTAGCAATGGGACTGCTGGCAAGCGAACTAACACCACACCCCCTCTCACCAAGGACATTCTTTCCCTTTCCAGCATAGGCAGAATTTGTTGACTTGTATCATTAAAATTCTTATTACACCTCCCCCCTAGTTTTGCTGCTGTTAGGACGATATTTGTACTTGGTGGGATTAATTTTGAGAGGCAAAGAGGTCAGCCAATAACTGTTTAATTCTTGAGCAGCTAATCTTTTTGAAAGGCAATATGGATCTCTTTCTTTGACGAAAACATTGAGGAGGAAGAGGAAAATCTTGAGAATTGTAAATATTCATTCAATTTTTTCATATTAAAATATAATAATTTGTTTTGTAAGGAGATATATACTATTTAGTATTTATTCATTAAAACTCTTTTGTGACAGTCGCACATTTATTAAGTGGAAGACTGTTGCCGGAGGTGCGGAAGTGCGGGACTTTGCATGGCGAAGGTTTGATGGTTCTGAATAGGTGCGGAGGTGCGCTAGCGGGACTACGTTTTCTCGAGGTGCGGAGAGTTGCGCTAGCGGACTACCCCTAAAAGAGCGGGGTTCCAAAAATTGATTTATATATATAATATATATTATATAATTATATATTATATATTATAATTATATATATATATATATAATATATCATATATATATACTATATATACTTTATAGTATATCCGGTTATATATATATATATAATATATCATAATATATATATATATATATATATATATATCATATATATATATATTATATATATATATATATACTCATATATTATATATATCCCAAATGTGGAAACATTGCCATATATTATGTTAAAGCTTATATTATATTATACCTTAATATATATTACTATATATAATATATATATTAATATTTATATATATATTATACATATGTAAATATTTATATTATACTGTACAGTATATATTCTTTTCAACATTCAATATAATAGTAAGATAACATTTAACTAAAAAATAAGAAGGTATATTTCTAATATTATTTTCAATAATTTTTTAATATTTTCATAATGCTAATTATTCTGAAAAATCCCAAGTGGGCAAAATAGTTGGTCTTTTTAAAGTATTTGATGTTTCTGAAAAAAACCTGGATGTTCTTTTCCTGTTCTGCCCCATTTGATGCCAACTCTGATTTCTATTGTGGATTCGTTTCCAAGAAGGATTAGGAAGAATTTTTTCTTTTTTTTTTTTTTCTTTTTTTTTTTACCAGTTTGTCACCACCGCGCACGGGCAAAGCCCTATTCAAGGAGGGAGTGTTAACATTCTTTCCCTTATTTACATGTAAAATTC
>JABUQX010079100.1:0-2500 GCA_015478945.1 Trachelipus rathkii | reverse complement strand
CCCATAGAATTAATAAAAGAGGGGGGAGAGGGAGTGAAGGAAGCAGTATTGAAGTTTATCAACAAGTGCTGGAGAAAAAGTGAGGTTCCAGAGGGATGGAGAAAAACCATCATTATACCAATATATAAAGGAAAGGGAGATGTGGGTGGATGTAATAATTACAGAGGTATTTCGTTATTGGACCATCTGGCAAAAGTATACGAAAGGATACTTGAAAGAAGAGTGAGGACAATTGTGGAACCCAGACTTGGGGAGGAGCAGTATGGGTACAGGGCGAATAGAAGCACCATAGATCTTATGTTCGACCCTGAGAATGATAACGAAAAAGATAATAGAATACAACAAAAAGGCATACATCGCATTTATAGATCTGAGAAAGGCATTCAATTCGGTACCAAGGAAGAAATTGTTCGAGGTTTTAGAGAGAGATTACAGAGTGGGTGGTTACTTAAGAAAGGCTTTGGAGAGTATGTATGTATAAAAATGACAAATGTAATGAAAACGAGGATATGAAAATGAGAAATTGTTTGAGGTGGGAGCTGGCATTAAGCAGGGAAGTGTATTGTCACCAATTCTGTTTGAAGCATATTTGGATGTGGTAATTAGGGCGGGAGGAGATGGAGGACTTGGATGGAGATATGATGGCTTATGCGGATGACTTGCATGCTGGAGTAAGACGGAATTAACTGAGGAGGATGGTGTTGGCTTTTGATAGTAAACTGAGAGAAGCGGGCCAGTGCATGAACATAGATAAAACAGAAATTATGATAGTAAGTAGAGAGGAGGGAGAAGAGTTGGTTGTGGAGGTGGATGCTGTGGTGATTAAAATCATAGAGAAATACAAGTATCTGGGGGGAATGTTTGGCAGAGAGGGAGGAAGTGCCTTGGAGATTGCAAGCAGAATTGATAAGTACAGGAGAACAGTTGGAGCTTTGTATCCTATCATCAGGGATAATGAGATTGGCGGGGAGCCGAAGAAGATAATTTTCGAGAGCATTTTAACACCGGTTCTTCTGTATGGGGCGGAAACATGGAGTATGACAACAAGAGAGGAGAGCAGAGTGCAGACTGCTGAAATGAATGTATTGAGAGCGATGGCTGGAAAGACCAGGAGGGACAGAGTGAGAAAAGAATTAGAGAAGGTATAAGAGTAATACCTATTATTAACAAAGTAGATGTAGCAAGACTAAGATGAAGGGGACATTTGGAAAGATGGAGCGTGGCAGGGTGGCCAGGAGGAGGTGGGGCTGGAGACCGGAAGGAGGCAGACGAAGGGGAAGACCACGGAAGAAATGGAAGGACTCCGTAGAAGAATCGTGAGAAGACATCAAATGCCATCTATGATTCAGCTGATCGAAGAACGGGTCTTGGAAGATAGAAGGGAGTGGAAGAAGAGGTTGGCCGTGCTGACAAGGGCTCATAATGAGCCTTCCTGGGAGCGGATGTAAGCTGAAGTAGATATAATATATATTATATATATTATATATATATAATATATATATTTTTTTTATATATATAATATATATAAAATATATATATATATATATATATATATATATATATATATATATATATATATATATATATATATATATATATATATATATATATATATACAGTATATATATATATATATATATATATATTATATAATATATATTATATATAATATTATATATATATATTATTATATATATATATATATATATATATATGCTGTGTGTGTGTTGTGTATGTCATGTATTGTGTGTGTGTCACAAAGATTTGCTGCACATTGAATAATTTTCTAATTGATAAATTTTCTTAAATCAAGTTTTCCCCAGCCTTAACCTAAAAAAAATGTATCAAAATTAAATACCTTAAATTAAATTAAATAATTCTAATCCACAAGACACTGTTCAATCTGATATATTATAACTTCATATGATATCAACTATGAAGTAAGGAAAAAAAAGATTGATACTTGAATACAAAATATACAACTTACAAAGAGATTATGTGCCGTTACATAAAAAAAACCCACCTCGTTTTACATAAAAAAAACCCACTCTGTATCTCAGTAAATATGAGGTCTAGAGCGAAAAAATTTGGTACCTATTAATCGCATCTAGTATGAGTGAAAAAAAAAATTGTATTAATGGTTCGAAGTCGATTTTTTGAATTTTTGGGAATTTTTTTTAATTTTTGAAAATTTCACAATTTTTCAGCATTTTGAGACTTTTCAAGCATTCACTGCATTAAGAAATTTATAAATTAGATAATATTTGATTCATTCCTGTTGGCCCCATCCTTGATCTCATTCCACACCAAAATTTTCATTGGAAATTTTTATGCAGCCCCTCACCTTCCCCAGGACCCTTGAGTTGAGCTAAAAAAAAAAACATTGTAACGAAAAAAAAAAAACAATTCCAAATTAATTGAAATGTGATGTATATGCCAGCTATAACTCTTCAACTGCTGTATTGGTTGTTTTTTTACCTTGTCATGTGGGACTCTCTCT
>JABUQX010079099.1:30000-44825 GCA_015478945.1 Trachelipus rathkii | reverse complement strand
TTGATAAATATAGAGTAATATTAATGGGATATATATAATATTCAGATATAATATTATATAATTACTATAAGATATATATAAAAAACCTAGTACTATCTATATATATATATATATATATTATATTATAGTATATTATAAGTATATATAATATAGAGACTATATATATATATTATAATTTAGGTTTTATACAGGACTATACTTAAAATAAGTAAATGTAGAGTACTTAGTAAAATTAGCTGGATTTTGTAATAATAAGGTATACTGCTATAACTAAGGTGAATATTCTTAACCCATCGTAGTTTAGGCCAAGACGCTTAGTATTCATATGATATCAAATTTTTTTAGCGTGATATATTATATATTATATATATACTATATATATAATAGCCGAGTACTTTCATATAACTATATATATATTATATAGTGCAACTAGCTATTAGAATATATTTATAAGTATTATCATATAACGATAAAAATCTAGTATACTATATATATGATATTTATTACGAAATATGTATATATGTATATTATATATGAATTATAGATATATATATAATATTATATTTTACTAATATATATAGTAGAGATAATATAGGTATACTTTGTAAATTCCCATTTAATTACTTATATATATATATAGTATATATAATAGTATAGAAATTCATAAATAACGCAAACTCCTTTATATATTATATTTATACGAAATATGTATATATTAATGATTTTATGTATATTTGTAAATATACATAATAGCGGTAATTTCATTATACTATTTTACATAGTAATATTTTTATATAATATGCATATTAGTATAATAAATAATATAATATTATATTCGAGTTTATGTAAATACATTGATATATTATTGTACTCATAGTATAAATAAATATATATTATTTACACAGTGGATCTACCAAGAAGAGGCTGTTTAACAGATAATATCAATAGATGTATTTAATAATAAATTATAGTATCATAGTGTTTAGAATATAGAAGTATACATAATACTATATAATATTACATGCCCAGATGACTTATTCTTATGTTATGCAGCATAATTAAGGATATATACTATATAAGTATCTTACTAGGAGTAAATAGTTATATTTATAGATCATAAGCTCTATTACCTAATATATGATTGGATATTTTAATGTTAAGTTTTAATCCGTGATAGTATATATATATATATATATATATAATATATATTATCGTTTTCTAGTATCTAGTTTTCAGATATTAAACTTTATTATAATTTAAATTAGTTTATATATTTATATAATTATTGTGAAGTATGATAATATATATATTATATATAAGTATATATATGATTAATTACCCTATATACTATCGATATACTACTAATATACCCTACTAGGCTAAGTAATGACGTAAACAGTTCGATATCATCTCACTATATATATATATAATATGATAGTACTGTTTATAGTATATATGATAATTTTATGTTATATATATATAATATATATATAATATATATAATATGTATAATATATATTGATAATTAGTTATAATATATATAAATAATATATAGAATTATATATATATATATATATATGGTTATATGTAATAATATTATATAATATATATTATATATAGTATATATATACGATAATTAATTTTTCATTCCTATATAGTAGCTTTATTTATATAGGTACTGGCTCTATATATAATATAATAAAAGATTACATATAATCTATGATATCGTTTTGACTATGATACCCTGGACGGGTCATATGCGATAAAAGGTTATGTAATGAACAGTTCTTTCCTCCAATTACAAACCACTTTGTTACTAATTTGAAAGCATTTAAAACCCAAAAAGATACACATTTCGAACTTTTCGTCATAAGGTAGGAGATCTTTCATTGTTTAATTGAGCTTGATAAATAGTGAATTCAATGACGCTGATCTTTGTGCTTCTGTGTTAGTTCATCATTTTCTTGTGGTAGGGTGATTTTCCATAAAATTTATGTTAATAAGTGAACATCTGCATAATTCTTTGTATCTCTGTGGGCGGTGGTTCTTTAATTTTGGTTAATGCTCCAAGGCAGACGGTTGTATAATATTGGGAAAGAATTGTTTTTCACAAACCGTTAGATAAAATGCTTCTGTGATTTTTCTTTTATGATGTCGTGTATTGTTATTGTCTGATGGTTAGTCAGATGTGGTTGCATATTTATTTGACTGGCTCCATTTGCGATTCAATACATATTGGTGTGAGGATGCGAGTTTTGCACGAAGATGCTTCAAGGTCGTGGTTGTGTTAAGTGTGGGATTCTCCTGCGATTAAAGTTTTTATGTTTCACGCGTAACTAGCTGGTGTTGACAAGTGTTGCCAGTTTTTGGCCCTATTACATATGATGTATTTGTATATATAGTATTATCATAATTTTTATATATATTATTAGAATACCATACTTATTACATATATATTAGGTAGTAACTCAGTATATATATATAATGATATATAGTTAAATTATATATATTAATTATATAATATATGTATATAATATGGAGGAAACTATATAAGGGTATAGTAATATAGAGTAGTAATATAAAATGGCTATATATATCATGTAAATAATTTTTACTAAATACTATATTAATTATGTAGGCACTATTATATTATATATTACTGTATTTTTTATAGAGTATATATATATATATTTAGAGAATTATATATTATTATAGTTCATCATGTACTAATATAATGACCCAATATAGGTATGATAATAGTTATATATATGAAACTTCCCTAATAGTTTAGGTGCTGATATAATATGTTATAGTTTATCTCATATAAGTACTATAATATAAGATATCTTATAAATCTAAGTATTTAACGCCATAGTTAGTATATAATATATGAGCTTAGTACTATTTAATATATATAGGTATATATAATAATAGGATATATATAGGCAATATCATCTGGAGTCTATTGATATATTATATAAACCTATATATGTAGTTACAGTCAAAGGCTGACCTTATTTTTGTTTAATATGATATAAGGAATAATTAGTGGCTATTTTAAATGTCGTTAGCTCATATATATTGTGGGTCAATACCATAGATTATTTTATGTAATAGGCCCTGTTATGTTTTAAGACTCCGTCTGTAATATTTATTAGATAATAAATTTTTATAATATTGATATTTTATTTTAAATCAATTTTAGATTTTTATGATACTACTAACAATGAATTTCAGTTGGTGTATTTCATCGGCGCCGCCACGTGGATTCAAAAGAGTTCGTAATTATTTTTAAAATATCATTATATTTTTTAATTATAAATATGGTATACTCAATACCAAATTTTTAAAAATGGAAATATCTCAAAAAAGTACGACACTTACAGAAAAAACCAATCTACATATTTGAAATCAGCGATATATCGATAAATATTACAAATGTAAATTTAAGAACAGAAAAAAAAAAACAATTAAAAAAATTTACCCTTTTTTTTCATAAATGAAGTAATATCTCGACTAAAGATACGACACTTACAAAATATAAGAGCCAATTAGGACATATTTGGGGGGAATCAGAGTGTAAAGCTATATTACAAAAATGTAAAAAGAAATAATACATTAAGAGTCTCAAAGAGTAGATTTTAAAAATTATAAACTTCAACAAAGAGAATAAACCCTTTTTCTAGGGGGGCTGCGGGGGGCCTGACTGGGGACGAGCAGTACCGGGGGGACGATTATTAATCCAAATGGACCCCGTAGGGGAGGGGCGGAAGGAACTCCCCGGGTGACACCCAAATCCAAAGAGCGGGGGTTCCGGAGTACCCTCTCACTGCCTTTGGTTAAGAGCGGGGGGAAGATACAGTCACTACCCGTCGTTCCTTTCGGAAGCGCTGGAGAGACCCGACTTCCTGCCATCTTTTGCGGGTGGTATTACCGGCATTGGAGGATATTCCTTATAGTTAAAAAAAAAAAAAAAAATTTAAAAATGACGGAGTCGTAAAACGTAACTGGTACCCTATATATTTTTGAATCCATGTTTTTACCCCTTAAATTAGGACGCTATAGTTAGGATTGAGAATATAACTAGAAGTATTATATAAAAAGAAAACAAAAACAAGAAATCAAAAAGAGCTGACTGAGTCTTAAAATGATTAACAAGGTCCATAAATAGATAATTATTCATAAACTATTATATACTGAATTATATATATATTAGTAGGAGCTCAATACTGATAAATATATCCCAAGAGTATATAATTAAAAATATAATAGTTAAATATTATAAAATAATAAAAATAAAAATATAATATATAAAATATAATATATAGAAATATATATATATATATATATATATATATATATAATATATTATATAAGTATTATATAAATAATTCAATTAAAAATAAAATATAATATATAAATATTTAGTATAATTTAAGTATATATTTTAATTTATTTTAAATATTTGAATATATATATGTAATAATTGATATAAACATATGTCCATTTGTTAGAAAGTATTTTTTAGCTGACATATTATTTATAACAGATTATTCTAGGATTACTTATATATGTATATGTATGTAATTACAATATATGTTTACATAGAGGTGTACCTAATCTTTTTGACATTATCGACAAAACCAGTAGTATTATTATTATTACTCTTTCTACAAAATAAATAAAAAAAAAAAAAAATCGTCTCTATATATATTATCATATATTATCATATATATTATATAATGAATATAGTATATGAATACGTATAAACGATATATTGTAATTATAGGTATATATATTACCCCAAATCAACTTATAAATATTTATAAGTTTTAGTAATATACTAATATTTATAATAGATAAATCGCTATATATAAAATATTATTATATAGTTCCTTACTATAAAAATAATATTGTCACTATATTATATATATTTATATAAGTAAAAAACTGAGGTTAGAATTATAATATATACTATATATATATATATATATTTAGAGGAGTTAGGATAAATATTAGTTATATCAATAATAACCCCCCTAGTATAGTATAGTTTAGTATAGTATATATGTATATACATATAAATATATATATATTTATACTTTAATATTTATTTATTATTATATATATAGTGGTATATAACCAATTGGTATATATGTTATTAATTTTGTTATGGGTATATATAAGTTATAAAATTAGGATTCAATTCGAGTGGAGCAACGTTCACCGAGAAGGGTATATTTTATCAGAAATTTTGGCTTATTTTTCCCCACTTTAGGAAAAGTATCTTTTTTTTTCTGTTATTACCATTAACCATATAAAAATTAAGTTGCTAAGGTTTTATTTTAAACTCAATAAGATATTACTCATATAAAATAAAAGTTGACAAAGTAATAAGTTTAAATTATGTGCCGGAGCACATGAATACATCTTTAAAATCAGTTAACTATTACTCTTTACTCCCTTAACATTTATTTTATTTTTTTTTTTTACAAAGATATAGATCCACCACCCACATACGACAAGGGCAGTGACACCATAGTATACAAACAGAGAGAGGGAATGTTAGCACAGACCTCACAAAAATCAACAAAAACTAAGCCAAATTACGGAATATGAGCACGAAGAAAGCAGGCTTTGAAAGTGGGGGTAGATTAAAATTCAGCAGGAAAACACAGAAGATTGGAAAGAAAAGAGAAAAATTTTATTTGAAAAAAATAGGTGGCACAGGAAAAGAAAGAGAAAAAAAGACCGCAAAGAGACAGCACCTTATAGCCTGGATTGGTTACCTGGCGATCAACACAAAGGCTCAATGTGCCAGAGATACAGCATTTGCGCTCTTTGCAGTGATTGGACCGAGGGCGACGGCTAAAGGTCAGGAGCGTACAACGAGGTTGATAAGCTCACCTCGAACACCGTTGCCGCTAGTCAGCTTAAACCTATAAGAAAGATGACGCATTAGAATGTGCGCTCTGGGTATCCCAACATATTCGCGAACTTGCAAAGAATAGTAGGTTCATAGTGAACGGAAATATTATGTAATCAAGAAATCTGTTTTATAAGGCCTTTTTGCTCATTTTTCGACCCGAGTCCAAGTAGCCGGGTGAAGCCAGAGCATCCACTTCCACAGAATTAGCGATTTGTGGGCAGTACTCCATACAAGGGCGGAATTGAGGCCCTTGTATAGCTTGGAGGCAACTGGGAAGAGGAAAAAAGTCTCGCAGTCTAAACAGAACTCCCCAGTTTCTTTGAGGCCACCCTATCAAACCGTTGTGATGTGAGGTTTCCAAGGACATTTTTTGTTTATGTTCAAGGCAAGGATGTTTATATTGTCAACAGGGCAGACGAGAGAACCGTCGAAAGAGTATTAGGGAAAAGTTTTTAGGGAAGGTGATTCTTATATGAGAGTGGAGATTTTGTTAGATAAGAATTGAGTTTTTAAAGAATTGTGGAATTATCCGATCAAGAGTTCTCAGACGAACCACACCGTTACATATGCTCTAATCCGAGTCAGCACGAGAACTCAGGGCGAAATCGAAAAGATGATTTAAGGAGCGGCACATTGCTCTTCAATTCTAGAAGGGAAGAAGAAGGAGCAGAATTGAGAATGAGTTGAAAGGGGAAATAGAGAGGGATCGCAGTGTTAATCGGCGATTATGAGTGAATCAGAGTTTTTACTAATGTTATGCAGGTGAGAAGATCACTTAATGAAAAAGCAGGAGATAAAGTGTAGACTGAAGATAAGCACAGAACCACTGAGGAACACCACGAAAGTCGCATTTTTAAGTCGGACATATGATCAGAAGTTAGGTAAGAAAGAAAGGTCAAGACCCAAGAACCCCATGCAACGAAAACAGCAACGATATTTGTGAGCGATTTGAAAGAAAACGAGACATAAGTAAGCAAATAGAAGGAGGAAACCCAAAAGGATTTTAGGATTGGAGCTTGTGTAGAGAGCATGATCGTGTTGCCGTTAGTACCCTTATGATTGTGTACCATAAAAGCTTTTTCGAGCACTATGTATAAGCGCCACAACGCAAGTCTTACCCCAGTAGTGACCTTTAAGAGCGGGAAAACCATGATTATTCTAGAGTAAAGATAGGAAAGCCTATTTATCGCCCAGTGTGAACGAGCTCGATCCGCCGAAAGCCGTTACTGGCGATCGGGAAGATGAGAAAGTGAACAAATCGAGAATTACCAGATGATACTAAGAAATGAAGGAGTTTGAGACAGAAGTTTCAAGATTCTTAGATTTTAGGGGGCAATTATCAAGTTTATATATAGTAGAACATTGGGTCTTACATTTAGTAGAGGCTGCCAGATAGTTGGATAAGAGTATCAGAGCCGGCTTCCCTTTTTTTCGGAAAATAAGGTTCTAATTTTGGTTACGTTTTGTAGCGTGCTTTCAACACTTGAGGGAAAGTGTTATGTATATGAGACCATCAGTATGAATTTATTAAGTTTGATACGGAGGGCTTGGGGAAGATAGTCAACGGAAGGCACACGTCCCTCAGAACATCGGAGTTAAGAAGGCAGGTTAATACTCTTTCAATATAATCAACTCCCGTGGTGCTCACTCCGCTCTCTGGGCCTATTCAAACGTTCTAAGTTTTTCAGGAGCCCTCATGTCACACACCTCCGATCAAATGTAATTCACACGGCAAAGAGCATAAAGATAGTTAAACACCTGAGATGGTAAGGAAGGAGGAGGATGAGGAATGCTAATGACAGAATCGACTCCAGGGTTGTTAAGAAAGGAAAATAGTAGAGGCCGAACACATGTGGCTCATTTCAATTTGTAGAGAATTTTTAGAATCAAGAACCATTTCAAGATCGAATTTAGTAGGTAGAAATGATCAGACTTACAGTGAAGTTAGTTGGAGATTATTTTTTGGCAAGAGGCCAGAAATAAGATTTTTATGTACAATAGGAGAACCAAGCAGGAGGTAGCGCACTTTATCGATTTTGAATGTAAAGGCTACCGCTTTTGTTTACGTCGAAGGAGGTATACACTATAGCAACGATTTCCTAGCTGAATGAAAATAGCAAGAGTGATAGAGAGAAAGAGTAATATTTTCCACTCCCCGTAATTGAACGCGCTGTCTCTAGTCTTAAAATTGGCCTCAAGATAAACAACACGATCGACCATGGATATAATGAGGAGAGTTAAAAGTACTTTAGTCGAAGATAATGAAATCCTGGCTCATCCTTCAATCAAAACGATATACAGCTCCCACCGTTATCGGCAGGAAGTTTCAGAAAGCGTCACCAGGAGACAAAGCGTCATTTGCCAATATATAGTTTAGCGTAGATAAGCAAACGTCAAGGCTCACCCCAATAATCGCGCTATATCGAGATCGATATTATTATTATTCATACAAGCATTAAGTGCTCAGAAAAAAACTTTACTTTATGGTGTTTATTCCTAACTAATTTACATATTATTAAATATTTATATAAATTATTATACTATTTTCTTATGCAGTAATGTACAATTTTGTTTTACTCTCATTCCATTGAAAATTTTTTAATCTCTTTTTCAGCCACGAATAAAAATTTACAGGATAAAGGCCGTTTACCGAATTTATCCATAATATAATAATTATATATAATATATATAAGATATTATATATTAATAGTATATATTATATATTATAGTTAATATAAAATATATATTAATATATATATATATATATATATAATATATATAAATATTATATTAATATATATTATATATATATATTATAATAATATATTTATATTCATATATTATATAATATTATATATATATATATTAATATATATATTATTATTATATATATATATTATATATATATATTATAATATTTATTTGGTATATTATTATATAATATATATATTAATTTAATATATATATATATTATATATATATTAATTAATAATAATATATATATATTAAATATATATATATATACATATATAATAATATATAATATTATATTTATATAATATAGTATATAATATAAATTAATAATATATATATATATATTATATATATATATTATTATATATATATTATATATATAATATATATATAATATATTATAATATATATATAAATTATATATATATATATATATATATAATAAATATATATAATAAATATTATATTATTATATATAATATATATATTATAATATGGGTAATTATATAATATAATAAATATATAATTATATATATATATATATATATATATGATATATATTATTATATTATATTATTATATATATAATATAATATTAATATATATATTTTTATATATTATTAATAATATATATAACCTATTATCTTTACAGAATTCTCAATAATTTTATTTAATAAATGTAAAATAATATATATATATATATAGTATTTAATATTATATATATATTATAAAATATATTATTATATGTATATAATATATTAATATATATTATTAATATAAAATATATATATAATAATATAAATATATTATTATTTAATATTATTATATATATATATATAATATATATATATTATATATATATTATATATATTAATATTATATATAAAAATATATTAATATAATATTAATATAAGATAATATATTATATATTATATTATATTATATAATAATATATATATTATATATATATATATATAGTTATATTATTAATATATATATATATATATTATTATATATATATATTATATATATATTATATATATATATATATATATATAATTATAATAATATAATATATATATTTAGATCGTTTTTTAATTAAAAGTAAACAAATAAATGCATAAAATTTATTTAATTTTTGAAATAATTTGTGAGGTTAGCTATTTTCAAATTTCAATTCTTGAAAAAATATTGCATTATTTTAATTATTGACAATGTGTTCAAATTAGTTGTAAGAATAACTTATAAATTGTGATCACAGTGTCAATCTAAAATTAATGATTTCTTAGTGCGTTGTTTTGATCTTTTGTTGCTGTGATGCTTTGCTATCCGTTAGTAAATTATATATATTCCATTTAATTTCATTACCGAAACCGAATATATATTTAGAGGAAGCATTGGAAAATAAAAGTTTTTCATAACAAAATCATTATTTCCGCCATTCATAGGAAATAAGTTTTATTTTAATACATAATTTAACTACTTAGAAGATGTGCAATAAAAAATGGCAAATCATGTTCAAGCAGAAAGTTGAATGAGGCCATATATATGATATATATAATAATATAATTAATATAATTAATATATTATATATAATACTATATTATATATAATATATTATTATATATATATTAATATATATATATATATAATATATATATTATATATATATATATAAATTATTATATTATAAATATTTATATTATTAAATATATATAATGTAAATTATATATATTATATATAATATATATAATATATATATAATTATAAATATATATATAATATACATTATAATATATATTAATATATAAATATTATATTAAGTTAATATATATTATATAATATATATATAATATATATATTATAATTATATTATATATAAAATATATATATTAAATATATATATATATATATTATAATATATATTAATATATATATATATAGTATAATATATATTTACATTATTTCGACTTAAGTGAAAGGTTGTGTCTAAAATATATGCGGATGCTGTTACATAGGTAATAAATTAAATTTCATTCATATTAACTAATTTTTTTTCCTACTATTTATTAATTTTCAATAATTTAATTAAATTAAAAGCAATGATTTTATTAAGATATAGTTGAAGATTTCATTTTTCGCATTTTTTTTTGTGTTTGCCTCTCAATAAGAGTCTGTTACGAAATTTTTCATTTTCAGGGGATTCAATGGTATTAAAGCCCCGTAAGCGGTTCCTTTAGGGTAGCCGATCACCTTAGTGATTACATTGTGTAATCATGTTAAATAACTTTTTCCCATTATATACAAAATCTATTTTTCATTTATGGGTATATGTTTCTTTGGCCATTTCAGCTCACGGTTGGATTTATGTAAGGCAAAAGTGTTGAGAGGGTTCGTCCTTCGTGTCTCCCAGACCTCCGTTCTCACTTCCAGAATTCTTATCAGAATCTTTCACATCTTGCCGCTTCGAAATTTTACACATTGCACTAAAGCTCAATAGTCCATTTTCTTAGTTTGATATAGAGTGATATCTGATAAAATAAATTTTTCCTTTTCCTCAGCTATGTTTAATTTCTATCACGCTCTTCCAATCCCCTATTTAATCTAAATAAGCAACGTGCTGCTCTTATTCAGGTGTCTTCTGAAAGTAAAAACAAATTTCCAAGATTACTCTATTTGCCTTGAGTGTATTCCCGCTCATGGAGTCACAGACATTTAACCGAGGGCCTATGTAGTGTCCATTAGGTATACTATATCAACTAAGTTTCACTCTAGAATTAAATTAATATTTTCTATTTTAAAAAAATCTTCTCCATTATTTCATAAGTACTCTCCAAACACAGATTACACTTACTATAATAAGGACAATATTTCCAGTGTTTGCTATATTTTATTATCTCTACATTAGTTATATCGTACCTTTATTTCTATATTATTCCTACATAAAGCATTATAATATATATATATATTAGTATATTATATACTATAATATTAATAAGATATATACGACTTAAGTAGGTAATATATAATTATATTTGATTATATACATCGATATATATATATATAATTAAGTAGTCTATATATATTATAATGTATATATATATTTGAAAATTGTTAAAATAAAAAAAATATATATATATAATGTACTATTTATTATTAATTATTTATATAGTTCATAGTATATATAACTATATATATAACTATATATATTATCCTAAGTCAATAATAATAATATACTTATTAAATTAACCTATAATAATTTATTTTTTACTACTAGTAAATATATTATATATATACCTATATAATAAATATCTATAAAATATATATTCTACTATTAATAAAAAATAAATACTCATATTAATAAATATATATATATATATCATACCTCATATATTAATATACCTAATACTACTGTGATATATATATACCTTAAATATAAGTTACCTTATAAATACCCCTCTTAATATAATATATACTAAACCTAACCTACCAACCTAATATACATACAACTAATATATCCTATATACCTTAAACTAACCTATAAATACCTATAATCTCATACTATAACTATAAACTAATAGTATACTACTATACTATATATATAACCTATATATATATAAATACCTTAACCTCATATAAACTCACAATAATATACCTCATATAATATTAAATATCATACTATAATATACCTATAATAACTTAAATACATAATAGATCATACATTAAATATATATACTCATATTAGGTATATATATATAGCCTATAACCTAATATCACTAACCAACCTAACTATATACCTATATTATATAATTAGAGAACGTGTAGCGGATGGTGGATTCTTTCACTATTCGCGGGCATTCAAGCGGTATACGTCTTAACAAACTAATCACTCTTTCGCGTTGTAAATTGACCGGCCCCTTCAAGCGGTTTAAAAAAACACGCGAAATCCCGAAAAACCGCTTAACCTTTAACAAAAAGGGGAACTTGCTGGTAAAACGTGGGCGGCAACTAGAGGAAGTTCGAACCCAAAAATTGGGTTTCATACTTTCAATCAAAATTTGCGCTTGAATACTAGGATCCAAAAAATCGGCCTAAACTAAACTATATCCAATGCCCGCCGGCACCTGTACGTTCAGCAAAAAAAAATATACACTCTTCTAGCAGAAATTGTGAATTGTGATCGGCCGTTTTCGTCCCGCGCTCCCCCCAAAAAATAGAGAGAGCAAATATGTTATTAACATCCTGGGGTGCAGCTTAGCTCCGTTTAGTCGTCAACATTTCTGTCTGGATACTTTCTCGCTGGCAATTACTTCTTTTTCCACCCATTAAACGAGATTTGTATGCCATAGTAACTTCCTTTCAAGATTGTGCTAGTAATATTTATCGTTATTTTTGCAACCCTAATATATGCTACTAATATTTAGAGGAAATTTACTAAAGTTGCCTCGTTTCAGTGTTATATAGTACTTTGCAAATCCTTTTGTAAGCTCACTTACATAGCTATTTATATGATTAAAATGCTAACTCCCAAACACCTACGGTTAGGAATTTCGGTATTTTAGTGTCCTGTATCAGTGGTATGCGTCAACTTCCCGATGCACTTAACTCGAAGTTATTTATAAGACGAAATTACCCATTGCTCAGCTCTCGCCTGAAAAAAAATGTAAACAAACTATAGATTAGCGGCGCAAAGCTCCGTAAAGATAGCCTTCTGGTTGATTCTCCCCCTTGATTAATGATGGTTTCAATCGAATATGGAAATTAGCTTTATTAACTCTAATTTTGTCCAAAGTCGCTCAAAAAACATTCATAATCACTAATAGTTGTAATGCTCTCCTTGCTGGTAATATTGTAAATTAATCAAATTAAACGGCATCTCTAAATTCATTCATAATATAATTAACTTTTAATGTCTCCCTATTCATTTACATTACACCGATCACAAAGAGTTGCTTTTTCCATTAGAACAGCTGATCAAATATTTTTTTTGGCTCAAGACCAATCTGGATTCCGATTCATTGTCCGATTAACTCTTCGCTGCCTAAACATTCTCGATTCTTAACTACTAACGCTTAACATTCATCGTTTCCCTTTTATGTCAACAACCAATAACCTAAAAAATTTAATTAACTAGCATATGTCTTACTTTCGCTCAGTCTGTCTAGAGCGATGGACAAACCTGCAATTAACAAAGAATACCCGACTGTATTATTATCATAGATACTGGCATTTATAAAAGCAGAACGGGGATTGCACTGTTATCATGCTATGAAAATGTGACACTGCGGAGCTATTGCTGACAATCACTTGACTCGTGGGTATTAACTATATTTACTTTTCATAATACTACTACTATATTCAATTTTTATACACGTCTTGGATAAACCTTATCAATTTACTATATTCCTTTATACAATAACTTTTCTTTCACTAATTCACTACTAATATTATAATCACAATGAGCCAAATCTAATCTTTACATATACAATATATACACTGATAGGTAGTAATAATAATTGACTAACATATTCTGCCTATCCATTAATCTAATCTCAACCAATATATATACTATTTATATAACATCTACCTTTCCACTCCATATATATAATACCGAGCCTTAAATACCTAAATTTACTATATTACCTATAATTAAGCCACTAATAGAATACAATTAAATAGCGATAGGTAAGGGGCATAACGTCATTCCTATGTATTCCTACCCACCATTTTAATATCAAACCATTCTCCTTTTTATCCATAATATTAAATTTATTCTTAACTATAACATAATATAGCGTTTAACTCACCCTCGTAGTAAAAAGCGACTCACACATATATTGAGACCCATATGCATTTTTGTATGTTCAAAAATATATTAAATAATAAAGTTTGAATGAAAGTCATTGAGAAAAGTTTGATACTTGCCTATTATAAGCAAAATTCCATTTAGTCGCGCGAAGCATTCATCTGGAGATTATTGCCAAAAGTGACTTTTACCAATCCTAAACCAATTTTTTTATAAATAACCTCTACACTTAACTTAATTCTTTATCTGAACTAGAAACACTTGTAGGTGGACTCTAAAATGTGGTGCGGGCCTTCACCGTCTGTCTTACAAGTATATTACCATGATACCTGTTTT
>JABUQX010079099.1:0-25000 GCA_015478945.1 Trachelipus rathkii | reverse complement strand
ATCTTCTACAACGAGGGTACATTAAAGAAGGCTGTTTATTAAATTTCATCTTTCTCTGTCAATATTCAAGGTTTTGGAGCACGCACCATCACCTGTGTGTTTTACCTCTTCGTTGATCGATGTTACATTTATAAAAAGACATTGTTTTGAGTCAAGAAACATTTCTTATTACTCCCATATTATACTCACCATTTATTTATCGGGATTCCCTTATTATCAACCTTCTATTGATCACATCTAGACACATATTCTTACTTCATGTACAATTTATTAAAGAGAGGCACCTATCTATGTTATTATATCAAAATATTTTTTCTATCATACTTCCTTTTCCTCTCTTTTTTTTTGTTTATGTTTTCTCTAATTAATTCTATAATATTGATGCAATAATATAGCAGATGAATCAATCATCATTTCATATTACTGGCAGGCTTATAATGATATATCGAAAATTCCAAAGCGTTTTTAGTCCTACATGGGACGGAAAGATATTTTAAAAAACGTTTATCGAAAAAAATATCGATATTCTCTGAACACGTTTTAAGCCTTCCAACAATTTTACAGATATAATATAATTATTATATTATTTATATTTAGTGTGATTTTACCTCTTCTGTACGATATGCTTACATATAAGAAGTGCTGTCAAATTAATGGGAAACAAAAATTATTCATTTAAATGTCAATATATTACTAAGTAGTATATTAATATGCGGGGCATACAAGCCCTTAATATTCTAACTCGTAGGGTATATATACTTCACGTTATATATATATATATAGATATATATTAATATTAATAATTATTGATAATCCGAAAACTCGATGTATTTTAATAATTTACTCGAGGCTTCGGTACTAATCGATTATTTTCATTAGGAAGATATGTCATCTCTGGGTTTTTGGGTTGATGGTACCTAGCAACTCTTCTTTTTATTCTCAATCCAAGCTTCCGTTTTTCCATATAAAGATCAAAGCTATTTTCAGTAGTAATATATATTATATATATATTAATTATAACCGTAAGTTTACCAATATAATGTGGGATACGTATCTACATATATTTAACTGAGTATATATAGTAATATATAGGGTTATTTATTGATAGTATATATAGGCACAGCCCCATCACCTATTAAGTTAGAGGGTATTATACTATATCATTAAGTACGCCAAACATATCGGGTCGATAGAATTGTAGGTATGAAGTGTAGATGAATTTCTATCATACATAAATTTCTCTCTGCAACCCTGCATTCAGCATCATAAATATGCTCGGAAAATGGGGGCCTAAGGATAGCCCATAGCTATTTGCTTTATAAATACTCTCATTAAAAGTGGAAATTGAAGTATCTAAAACTGGAGCTCTTAAAAACCTACGGTGAAAGTATGGGGCGCTGTACAAGGATATCGAGTGAAATTTATCATTGCATTACATAAAAATTATGCTCAAGAGAATAACATAATTAAAATCGTCTTGTAAGGGGAAAATGCAAAAAGGGAGCATGTAACATCAAAAAACTAATTATAAAACCACCCGTTGATCTAATTTCCCATTTTTCTGGATATACAAATATCAAAAAGTAATTCATATTTCAGTTCCGTCTCGGTTAGTTGTTAAATGATAACATGAACTCGAGTTTATAAGTACACTAAACAATTTAGTTAACTATACATAAGCAGCAGTTACTACCTGCCAAAATTGGTCTAAGTGGAATATTAACTTTATGAATCTTTGTTAGACCATAAGAGTACATAAGAAGAACCGTGTGGGAATATAAATAAGTTGTCTGATCTAATATAATCTGAGAAGGTTAAAAAGTTGTTTGGAAAAATCTATTTATTTTATCTCTCATTTAAATATATTTTAAGGGAACGAGTCCTTCACAGGACAAATTTTACCCAAATCGCTTAAAATGTTCATCATTTTATTTACGTAATCACTTTTATTATAAGGGCAGGGGTCCAATTATTATTTCTCCGGGCTGAGCCCAATATTTCCCCCCCCTAAAAATGGGAATAAAATTCGGAATTTTAGCCAATTTTGATGGGAAAAGCAAACTGTAGCTTTTTCTGATGTCTAAAACGTCGTTTTCGAGTGTTTTTCTGTTTCTGTAGTCATTGCTTTGGTATTTTCATTTTTTGAAAACCTATGTTTTTGACATTTGTCATAATCTCCTCCTCAATT
Organism: Trachelipus rathkii; assembly: GCA_015478945.1. Taxonomy (NCBI): domain Eukaryota; kingdom Metazoa; phylum Arthropoda; class Malacostraca; order Isopoda; family Trachelipodidae; genus Trachelipus; species Trachelipus rathkii. The sequence continues at coordinate 22,812 of JABUQX010079099.1, read as the reverse complement.
TTTTCGAAATGACTTCAAAACTTGAACTATTCAAAAGATTGGACGTATTGTTCGTAAAATGTTTGTGTAGGAGACGAATTTTGATATTCTTGACCCATATCTGGAGCAATGGTCGATATTCGAAACCTTACTATTTTTGTTTGGGTTTATCAAATTGAAAGAATTGGCGAGAAATTTTTCCTGTTTATCCCGATCTTGCATGAAATTTCAGGATATTTGTGAGGTCGGAGGTGGAGATTGGTCCCCATTCTATTTATTCTTAGGATTAGATTTCCTTTGTATATGCAGTAGTTTTAAATTTGTTCTTGGAACAAATTTTCAAAAGAAAAGTTTTGGAAATTTTGAAAAAAAAATTTAAATTTATCTAAGCTTAACAAAAGACCTGTATCGTATCGCGACCGGAGCTATAAGCCATGCCCTGTTAAATTGTTGTTTTATCGGATAAGTAGAAAAAGTAAAGTAGATTATCGAATTATTCACTTTCTCACAAAGCAAATTGACTTTTTTTCGGAATAAAAGAGTGAAAAATTGATATCTCATAAATTTTTTTTTGGTCGTTCATATGTTAAACTAACTCAGTTGATCTATTCGATGCCCATAAGCATAAAAGCAGGATGACCATGATTGTCAGATATCTATATTGAAATTTCTGTATTCAGAGGTTTAATTCTTATAAGTTCATTTAGTGCACGGTTATATGTTTAAGTAAAGTGCTATGATCCTTCTCCAATTGGTAGATGTCGGTTCGCAGGAGCCTTTTTCTATCTTTTCTGTAATTTCTGTGTCATAAGGCTTAGAGATTTCATATACTCTAAAGTTAAAAATAGGTATTTTTGAATTTGCTAGCAGCATACAAACACCAAAGCGTACACCCTCTTCAATTCTTCTGTTACTGTTTCAGAACATATGCAAGGAGTGCGCTTGTCCATCTTTGTAGGTGAATCACGTACAACGTTTTAAATACAAGTCATGTTGGATTCTCTCTTGAAATTTCTTCTATACTCATTTTTCGAGACATCTGACTTGAATTTTGACGGCTGTAGGTTACATTGTGTGACATTTAATAAATTGCTGCAATTTATGTTCTCCTTTTATGAGATCTACTCCACTTTCTCTAAATTGTTAGCTGTATATTTTAGTGTACTGTGATCCAATTATTTAACCCAGAAATGGAAAAGTGCTTTATTTAAAGTGTCTGCTTCAGAAATTCCGACGCATTGCACAAAAACTCTTTCTCTTATCTCTAATGGTATATCATATTTTTCCGAGCTCATTCAGTTCAAATTTCTTGACAAAGTTTCTATCTCTTACCTCGAATCTCTAAGATACAGCAGGCCTAATACAAGATTGTGTTGTTCATAATAATCTCTTGTTAAATACGTGATGTTTTGTCATGCTCTCTCGGGGGGAACGAGTTGCTCCCAACTGAAGTATCGACCATATATCTGCAGCAAAATGCAATTAATTTTTATGTATTGCATATATTTTCATCAATTGTATTTGTATTTTATTTCAATATGAAAAAATCCAAATTCATATATATTCATAATTTGCCCATTTTAGGGAAATTAATAAGAGATTAGAAAATCCGAAACAACTAATTTCGAACTTAAATAATTAATCAATTGAATGCCAATATACTTTTACCTTGAATGTACTGTGAAATATAATTAGAATTTAATTACCATTCAATATACATCTCAGCATATACGTGTTTATCCAATCATACATTTGATTTGATTAATTCAATTGTATCCCAATGTTTATGTCGTTTTACGCTTATACAATATGAGCTTTCTCGAATATTTTTATAATATCAATTTGATCTGACTGATACACAACATTATCTCCTTTCTTTATCGTTTGATCTTCTTTTTTGTAAGCTGCTTCTTCATCAGTAACGTCTTTAAACTAGTTCCTTGTGTGCGTCTCGACGTACTATTAAAGATGATTTTCTTCAGCGAATCTGTTCCCACCTCGATTTCCTTAAAAATTGTATCGCAAAGGAAGAAATTGTTACATAGTCATTAGATTCTTCCGTGACACTATTTCCAAGCGACACCACTCTTTGCTTTCCACGACCTAAGAGTTTATGCTACACGTGAAAGATACAATAGTTTTTAGACTTCAAAAACACAGCCACTAATAATAGCCGTTTTGTATGACGAACAAGGGGACAGTAATATCGGATGAGCTGAATCATCGGGTGGCCCAATCTACGACCTACGCATGCAGGGAAAAATGAGGAGTTGCCACTGAGAATTATGGGAACTTGGATTTTTGATTTATTAGAGTATAAATAAGTTTTGTGCAATGATTAATTAAATATTCAGTAAGCCGATCTAAGATTCTTATATATAGTGGTTCTATTTTTTCTGCTGCAGGACAGTCTAGAGAAAACAAGAGTCTAAATCAGCGACGAAATATTATTCGTGTATTAGATAGATCTCTCGGAAAGAAGAGAGTTTTGCGCGCTAGAGCGTTAAGTTTGGTGATATATCCAGGTCTAGCGGACAGCGAGCGAGAGTTTGCTTTCTATCTCGTATAATTAGCTTTTTCATTGCATATATCATAAATTATGTATATATATATAATATATATAGGGTAATATATATATATATATAATATATAGTATATATAATATATATAGTATATATTATATATACTATAATTTAAAATTATATATATATATAGATATGTATAGATACTATGATATATAATAATATATATATATAGATATATAAGTCGGTTAATATTAGTATTTAAATCAGTTATATCAGTTATAATATATATATAGTGTAGATGAAATAACTATTCACTATTTGCAGGAGAATACGTGTTTTGTTATTATTACGACTCAATAAAATCGATTCCTCATTTATATCACGCAGGATTCGGTAAATTAATGTTCCTATCGATCAGTTATAAATAATAATAATAATATAATAATAAGTAAATTAAAATAAGGAAAGAATTGATAATATGATTATATATATAGAATCAAAGAATAATAATAAAAGCGAAATTAAAATATATAATTAATATGTTGGATAATTCATATAAAATAGCATTAAATATAATAATAATTAGAAATTATAATAAAATATAAATTATTATAAATTATTATTTATATAAATGATAATTAATTATTTAAATAATATAAATTAATAATTATATATATATATATAACTAATAATAACTACTAAAGATTTATATAAATTAATTATATAGTGATTAAATAATTTAGTTATGAGGGGAACGATTATAATTACTGACCTTGATTTTAAAACTATGTATTTAAATAGGCCAATATGTTAATATAAAACTTAACAATTAATAATAAATAATTAAATAAATAAATATAAATAAATTATAATTATTTATATATAATTATAATTATATAATAATTATAATCCATATATTATATTTAAGTCTTGAAAATTTATACTAATATTAAGGGCATGTTGTAATTTTTCATAAATATCAGTAAAATATGGAATGATATCTCATTGAATCTATTGATATTAATAAGTCAGTTAATAATAATAATGCTACCTTACCTTACTTATTCCTTAATTTTAAATAACTAAATATACTTATATCGTCGGAATATATCATAATATTGTCATATATATATATAGTGATTTGATATAGTATAATATATAATATTATTATAAGGGATAAGATACTCGGTGATAAAATACATTATATAACAAACAAAAATTTTAATATTCGTGAAAAGCAATTTAATACCAAATAGAAAAAATTAATAACTTTTAATACTCTAATAAATCCACAACATTCGCATTTGAATAAGTTGCGGATGCGGTATTTTCCGAAATCGTGGACTTAACGAGCATTACCCAGATAGTAGAGTTTCTGTATGCTCTCACACTTTTAAACGTCGGCTCTCATGCGGGGGATGCGGATGGCGATAGTGAGTCCCATAATCACTTAATATAGGCTATAATGACTTACTAATTATACCCTATCCTAATATATATATATATATTATATCATATATAGTATATAGTAAGAAATAATCGATTTAATAGGTAATATATAGTAATACCTTTATGGCTACTATAATTACTCTAAAACTGCTGTACTATATAGTAATATATTATATATATGATACTATGATAGTTATAGAATATGCGTCGGGATAATAGACGAATTCTTTTTCAAGGCACAGAAAATCCTTCGAACAATATTTCTTATTTATTTATATCCTACATAAGAACTTTAGAATCTATCACTATGGCTCCTTATAAATTATCACTATGGCTTCATTATACTATTTATACACTATGGCTCTATTATCATAATAGATTTTATACTTATGGGGCATAAAACCTCTTCAGTAATTATACTTGGCTCTTTATTATTTAACACTTATGGTTACTGACTTTCCTATTATTCCTACTCACATGGCTCCTTTATATTTTACAATATCGAATTACACGGCGAGTCGAAAATCAGAATCGAAAGACCGAAGCTTGGACAAGCAACGTATAAAACTCGGTAATTATTAAGTAATCTAATTTTACTATATTTATTTCATGTTTATTTATATTATTTATTGTTATTATTATTTTTCTTAATTCTTTTAACTATCTCATTATTATTATTATATATTATTATTATTATTTTTATATATTATTATTATTAATTATTATTAATTATTATTATATATTATTAATGTAATAACTGACAGAACACCGACTAACAACCTTACAGTGTACCATCAAGGCTAGTCTGTTAAGAATTTTTGTTTATTTAATTGTATGGATGTGTCCTAACTGTTTAAAACAAATCTGTTATGTAATTTTCAAATAAGTAATATTTTATTATTTATCACTATTATTATTATTACCTGTAACATATGAGTCTGCTCACTTAGATCAGATCTGCTTCTAAGCAACCAAACGTCATAATATGTTAAGTATTTTTGCTTATTTATTGTTTGTGCTCACTCTGAACAGTTTCTGTTTCTAAGATCAAACACCATAGTGTGTTGGATGTTTTGTCCACTGCCATCTGTAGACATATGAGGTTGTCTTCACTCAGAACAGTTTTCGTTTTAAGATAACATCATTAGTGCTTAACTAATGATGGGTGAAAATGTTGTGTTTTTGGATTATTTTCCTACTCAGAGTGATTGATTAGATCACCGTCTCAGAACAGATATGTTCTATGCAGTAAACATCAAAGCTATTATTATGTTATTCGCGTGATCGATTAGATTACGCTCTTAGAATAGTAATATGTTCTATGGCTTTAACTACAGTTATTCATCTACAGAATTTATCGTAACAGACTGTTCTGATGCGGTAAACATCAATTATTAGGCTACAGTATTCATACGTTATTTGTTAACAGAATGTTTCTATGCGGTTAGAACACCAGAGAAGACTATTTATTATACAGTTAATATCATTACAGTTATTTGTAGAGATGTTAAATGCTGATAGTGGAAAACATCAAAGCTTAAATTACAGTTATTCAATGTGATCGATTAGTAAGTGTTAACATTCTTTAGAACAGTATGTTCTATGCGGTAAAACACTCTACAAAGTTATTTTGCTAACATTTTCATTACAGTTATTTTGAAACAGATGTTTCTATGGGGTAAACATCAAAGTTTCTACTACAGTTATTCATTTCGGTTATTTGTAAAGATATGTTCTATGCAGGAAACTTCAAAAGTTATTTACACAGTTTACATTACAGTTATTTTTTAATCACAGGTGTTCTATGCGGTGAACATAAATGCTATTTATATACAGGTATTAATGGACTAAGATGAGTGCGATGTTTATCACCATCTTAGAACGAGATACTTTAGCAAACATTGAAAATCATAGCTACTATCAAGCTAGTTATTCTATTACGATTATATATTTAATAACATTGTATTAAATAATATTTTCTAAAATTTTAGTATATTAAATATAATATATATATTAATATATATAGTATATATATTAATAATGATATATATTAATTAATATATAATTAATATATATATAATATATATATAATATACTATATATTATATATAATGATATATTAATAATAGTAGGATATAGTTATTTCAATTTTATTAGTTTGATTTTACCATATTCAGTGATATTAAAATAATTCTTATATTTGAATAAAGTTAAAATCGAGGTTGAATACGTTCAAACCAATATCCTTAAAAATGTATGATAATACTTATAACATCTGTTTTGAATAATCTTTATGTAGTTGCTGTTCACTATTCTATAACGTAGAGGACTGATTCACGCATCTCTCATATAGCATCTGTAAGTGAAGAAATTCTTTGAGAGCAATATTTGGTCTTTGAAATCGCTTTTTAGTTACAATAGATTGTTTTAATCAAATTATTCTTAAGGAGATCTCGAAATTATTATCTTTTAAAAGAACTGTTGTCTGGTAATCACCAATATTTTCAAATTTAGTATTTTTCTTATAAGACTTGTATTAATTTTCCTCTCAATGTTCTTGTTGCTAAAGAATGTATATCTAACTCACGTAGTCGTTGCTCTTATAAGAGTAGTAGAATAGTAGTAGTTAGTGTAGTAGTAAAAGTAGCGATAGTGAGTGTAAGTGTAGTAGCGCAGTGACGTAAGGCAAATAGCAGTGTAGTAGTAAGTGGTTAGTAGTACTAGTAAATGCTAATGTTTCTGAGTTGCCATATTTTAAATTTTTTCTTAATTTATTTTTAAGAAAAATTATTATTCATTATTATTATTATTATATATATGTTAATTATATTGATTATTATTATATTATTATATTATTATTATTATTATTTTATTATATTATTATTATTATTTTATAATGGTATAATTATAATTATAATTTATAATTATTATTATAATATAATGTATTTATATTCTATTTTCGATAATGTATAATTATAATATTAGATGAATATTATAAAAGATTAGGTTGATTATTATTATTATCTATTACTATTATTTTATTATTTTATGTATGGCTATTGACAATTGTTATTTTGTTATTATTATTATAATTACTCTTATTTATTATTATTAATTATTATTAATTATTATTATTATTATTATTATTATTATTATTATTATTATTATTATTATTATTATTATTATTATTTGTAGTAGTATTATTATTTGTAGTAGTATTAGTACTAGTACTTGTTAGAGCTTCCGAATTAATCAACTTTTCTTCTTTATTATAATTTGTTGAATTATTATTATTTATTATTATTATTAGTTATTATTATTATTATTATTATTATTATTGCTATTATTATATTATATATTATTTAGAGATTATTATTATTAATTATTATTATTATTATTTTCTTTGATTTATAATTAAAATTTTATAATGCTATAAGTAGTATAGATGTATATATAATTATAATTATAATAATAATTTAATTATAATTATAATTATTAATTATAATTATTGTAATCATTTTTAATACTATTATTATTATTAATTAATATTATTATATTATTATGTAGTTCTATCGTTATCTTTATTATAATTACCAATATATAGCATATTGAATTAGTAATTTGTAGAGAGAGAGTAGATTATTATTGTAGTATGATTATACTAGTATTGTTAGAGTTCCGGAAATTAATTCAACTTTTCTTCTTTATTTAATTGGTTGAATATTATTATTATATTATTAATGTGAGTTGATTAGTGCAACTATAGTTATGTTACCTATTTATTACTTCTCAAATATGTTAAAAGGGGAATTCATGGAATAACAGGTTTCATTATTACCTCTAAACTCGGGTAGTGTCTCCCAAAATTTTCTGTAATTCTGAATAACTTTGGGGAATTTTTTAATTTTCATCATATTTGCAAGTCCGTTCTAATAAAACATTCTGCACTTTCATAAAAGCCATTCAACTTCAACAATTACATAACCATTAATTTACCTTTCCCTATATGTTACCACTCAGGAGTTTAGTTAAAATTGGGAGGGGAATCTTTTGTTTGTTTTTGAGAGTGGACCTTAGCAACGTAGCTCAGAGATTTAAACTCTCAGGTTTTGCCATTTTATTATATCGTTCAATATAGTATTCAACTTTTATAAAGTGTTCTATGTAATTCTAGCTTTAAAACTCATGAACGCAAAGTTCCAATACTTATACGTTGGTGGTAAAACATTTTGCAAATTGATACGATTCGTCAAGAAATTAATATTGATAATTCAGATAAATTTTTTAAAATTCAGGTGATTTGTATGGTTTGACGAGTGACACTGTTCACATCAGCGTGATAGCTGGACTTTTTTCTATTCTTGTTTTTATATCTAATATTTTGAGTTTTGTTCATAGAGGATCTACAGGAAATATGTAATGATAATTATATAACAAAGCTACATAAATAAAGATAGAATGATCATACACAAAATTACTTTGTATACATATAAAAAAGGACCCTATGGCAATGGAAGTTCGCGCACAACCCTTAACATACATGTACAGATAACTAAAATTAAACTATGTAATTAATCTGCAAAACGATGGCAATTTTACATGCATGCATTTCATACCGTAGGATTTCTATATAAATTAGACCTGAATTTAAAGTTTTCATTGTAAAAAATTTTTAATATTTTGGATATCCGTTCTTAGCGAAAGATAGTAAAGAGAGATAGTAGTTTTCTTTGTCTTCTTTTCCATAGATTTTGCGTTGGCAGTGCCAAAAATTCGAGATACAAAAAATATATTTAATTTATGGGATAGTATTGATTTTGGTAGACATACGCGAGAGTTATATTTTTCGGAGTGGTTTGTGTTAAGGTTTGCTGTTGGAGGTATCATTATTATTTATTATGATCAGTGAAGCAGTGGATGTGAGACGAGGATTTTTGTCATAGATTTAGTCTTGTTTGTTGTTTTTGTCTTCCATGTAAGTACATATCGTTGCTATGTAAGTTTGCGTCATGAAGGTATTGAGTAATTTGGATATGGTTAGATGTGGTTTTGGAGGTGAAGGTTTGTTTGTTTGAGTGAAGTACTATGAAGAGTAACGACTAGTTGTTTGGTAATTGTAGTTTATATTTCTTAATCGCTGGTGAATTAGTCGTCAGTCTTTTTTTTCGGTTGTATTGGTGATGTTTGGTTAATTGTTGGCTTTGTGATAAATTTGTTCTATTAGTTAGGGTATTCGTGTTTTTGAGTGTTGCGTTATGGAGTTTTCGGTTTTATGTGGTACAGTGCTGAGGAGTCAGTGAAGGCTTTAGGTGGATGGAAGTATGAGAGTCGCCTATTTTCATATTGTTGAGTGTAATGACCATTTTTTATTTTATAATTTGGTAGAAACTGAATTCCAATTTGTACCTTCTTGGACTTGTGAGAGAGATGAGGGTTCAGAGGGTGGCAATGGTTCAAACAAAGGAACAATATTGCCTCTTACATCAAGCTGTTAAGGAGTTATTTCGTGAGCGCCTTTCGCTAATTGATTCACATCCTTATGAAAATGTTGCTACGGATGGTAATCCTATTTCAATACAAGGACATGATAGCAAAGAAAGTGACTATGAAGAATTATTCATGTCTCATGAAAAACAAGGTATTATTTATTTATTTGATTTTGTTTTATTTATTCATTTTTAAAATGAATTATTTCTATTTCCATAAGTGTAATTATTTTTTACTATATAAATTAGGTTTCTTATAACATTAGAGGTCTGATTACAAATATTTGTTTATTATATATGGTGAAAGAATGGATGTTTTAAAATTAGTACGTTTTTAGCAATTACTTTATTAAAGTAAATTTAGCTTCCAACTACTCTTCTGTCATGCATGGATTATTTTGTTTGAATATTTTTGCTTCTGACTAAAAAAATTAGATATTCAGATCATAATTGAGAAAATGTTCGATATCTTGACTGACCCAATATTTTGTTGAAAATATGGTAGACTTCAGGTTTATAGTATAGTATAAGAAAATTACACTGGAGGAGATAAAGAAAAAAACAAAAAAAAAAAAAAAAAAAAATAAAAAAAAAAATAATATAGAAATATAAAAAGATATAAAAGAGATTTCCAACTGGAAAGTAAATTGGAGAAATATTCAATTAAAAAAAAAATCGAAATATGTATAGACATCTTCAAGGACCCTTTAATTTTTTTGGCTCATCGTTAATTAGCTCCTCTTCTAAGATAAAAGCAGAGACGGAGGGTCTTTTCCCTCTCTGCTTCTGTGGCTTCAATGTGTTTGTATAAAAACTTTATAAAACTAGTTGAATCTATTAACTTGGGGAACCTTAGATCTGAATTCACGTTGAAGAAGCATACTTATTAACAAATATACTGGAAATACTAATAAAAAGAAAGTAACGAATGTATTGATGTGAAGGTGTTAAGTAACAACACGAAATGAAAAAATTTTGGTTAGTCTAATTTATTATTATGTAAATAAAATGTCTTAAAGGTGAGGAAAATGATAAATAAGTGATGCAGACATGATCTAAAAACCATTATGAATCTCATGAGTACGAGATTAAAAAAATAAAAATAAATACTAAACTCCTTAAAAAATATATAGAATAAAACGAATTTCATTAGTAAGAATATAAAAGAAAAAACCTCCTTGAACTGAAGGTATGAAGAAGTAAAGCAAACAGAAAGGTAAGAATTTGAAAAAAAAAAAAAAAGTGAAATGAAAGGCAATAGAAATAAAACTTAACAATTGCCTTTTACTACTACTGAAATAATAATAATAATAATTATAAATAATAATAAATATAATTATATAATAATATTAAATATAATTATAACAAAGAATAATAAAAAAAATATTATGTATTAATTTTATTATTATTATTATTATAATATAAAATATTAATTATTATATAATATTATTAATTATTATTATTATTAATTAATTATTATATGATAATTAAATATTATTATTAGAACTTTTATTTTCTCTTAAAAAAAAATTTGAAATATTAAATAAAATATTTACATTGAAATAGTATTATTAGTGCTTGTATGAATATTTTTATTTTTAATATTATTAAATTATTAAATTAAATTATTATATATTATATATTATACATAAAAAAATTTACTAAGATTTCTGCGTATACAAAACCGAACTGCTAATTAGACCAAATCTAGCAATAATACAAGAGTTTACCAGAAGTAGACGGAAGAGGACCTAAGCACAATGCACCTACCACCACCACTTTTCCCCATCCTCAGCACTGCGGAGAAAACTGGAAAGTATTCCTACTAAGAGGTAAGCTTTTTTAGTAATAAATATAATAGAGTTTTGTAACTTGAATTTAAGAAGCGGCAGTTAGATTTAAAAGAGAAAAAATAACAATTATCTGCGAATTTTAACTACTGTTTAAATACTCATCCGAATTTACTGAGTCATTAAATAAAAATGCAGCACATAACGACTGAAAGTTGTTAATTTACGAACATAAATGGGTATATCTATTTAGGAATGAGTAATGACAACATATCTTTTAACTATCATCTTCAAACTCTTTGAAGATATGAGTTCGTTCCACTCTCCAACCCACATTAGAGAGGTAATCATGCTTAGGAATCGATTGTACTTTTTTCTATTTTGAATATTTGCAAACTATTTTCATCCAAAACACTTTTTCATTGAATTCTTTTTCTTGCTATTCAGTCATACATTTTCTAATGATTGTTAAATGAGCATTCAATGGATTTTACAAAAAACAGTTTTGCGCTTGGAAATAAGATGAAAGGTTGCTGATTTCTGCAGTTTAAATTACTTCTAAGAATGATCAGTTAACAACTAGAAATTAATGACATTTATCCATATAAATTCTGAAGAAAAGTTACCATTAACATTTGACTTTGTTATTTCTCCCTGAGCTTCGTTAAAAACAATTAAGAAAGTTGTAAAAAAAATAAATTTAACCCCTAATATAACGAGAAATCGTAAGATAGGTTTCGATTGGGAATGCAAAGAAAAAAATTTCTTTTCCAAAATTATAACACATTTTCAGTTAACTCCGAATTTATGGTTTGTACAGCTGATTTAAGTCCCTCTTCAGCCTCGAAATATCTGAGGTCTGGTGAAGAGTTATTTAACGAACCACAGTAAAAAAAATATACTTGTGATAAATAGAAGAACGAATGAAAAAGGTAAAACTTTATTAGTAATCTCTTCAAATAAATATCTCCAATAGGGTAATAGAAAAAAAGGAGAATATAATGCATTTTATCAATAATAGTATAAAGTTTATAATCTATTAAGTTGTTTTATCTTAAAGTATTTTGAGGAGTAAAGACAACCCGAATCTTTGATTATTTCAAAAAAATAGAGAAAGAGAACGTTTGAATAACATAAGAGAATATTTTTAAAAAAGATAAACTTCCTTACAACACGCAGTTAGCGGGATTCGAAGACACAAAAGTAAAAAACCAACAAAGTTAGCAAAAAGATTGCAGGAGTTGTGTAGTAAACCTAGTGACAAACACGTGCAGTTTCAGTTGCAGGTTGTACAAATAATGATGCAGGTTGCTCCGCATTTGTGAGCTTGCGGATTAGGTACGATCCAATCAAAATAATATATAATAAATATATAATATAATATCAAAAAAAATATATAAGATATATATATAAAATATATTATTAAATACATATAAAAATATATAATATAAAAATAATAAATAAATAATAAATAACAATTATATATATTATAATAATAATATTAAATATAAAATAAAAATAATAATATATACTAAATTAATTAAAAATATATATATATATAATATATAATAATATAAAATAATAAATATAATAATAATAATAATATATATAGTATATTATATATAAATATATATATATAAATAGTACAATAATAAAACATATAAGCTTATTAAAAAATAAATAAAAGAAAAAAAAAATACATATATTTAAAATAATATAATAAAAAGAATAAATAATATAAATAAAATATATATATTATAGTGTTGCACCAGATACCAAAATTTGGAGGCCGATACCAAAAAAAGATACCGATTGTACAAGTAACTCGCAAAAATACATTAATTCAAAATTTTAACTAGAGGCTACAACGAAATACCAAAAAATTTTTTTGCTAGATACGAAAAAAGCATCCGATCACTATTACTATCGACCTACTATGGCCTAATATATAAATAATAAAATAATAAATAATAATAAATATAATATATAGATATACACATCAAAAGCAATACAAAAAAAAATACATAATAAAAATAATATTTATATAAGATAAAAATCAAAACAAAATATAATGATAAGCACAGAGAAAATATAACTCAAACTATATTAAAAATAAAATAATATATAAAGAAATATATAAATACTATATATAACGACAAAATAAATATATAAAAAGATATGAATATATTTTGATAAAAAGATATATATACTAATATATATTAAAATAAGTAATATATATATAATAAAATAAATATAAATATATAATATATAAAACTTCACATAAAGATATACCATCATTTAGTTACTTTTACATATACTAAATCAAAACCAAAATTTATGTAAGAAGGAAGAAAATCTTAACAATTAAAATAAAATAGCTAACACATTTCTATTATAGAGATTGAAAATAATAATAATATAATATAATATATATATAAATAAAAATTATATTATATAAATATATATATATAATAAAATATAATAAAATATATATTATAATATATATAAGTATATTAAAAATAATATAATATATAAATAATAATAAATAATATATATAAATATATATTATATAAAATATATAAATATTAATGATGCGAAGAGTAAACATCACGCATCCGGATGGAGCAATAACCGCACCATTATTATTAAAGATCCGCCTCTGCATCCGCGCTTTGAATCCACTAGCGGCAGATATTTATTGTCAGCAATTAGAGGCTATACCACTCCCTTATAAATAAAAATACTTAAGATATGAAAACTACAACAGCAGAAAATTTTTAAAAATGAGAGGGACAAAATGGGACCGATGTCGAACTGAGAAAAATGTCACCAATGATGACTAACAACTCCGATCTCCACAATCATGAAGTTAAAATATAACTTTGACTAACCAGTACACCAACTAGAGAACTTATGAATAGACTAAAAAAAATCAAGAGCCGCCACCTCCTCACAAGGCCTTCATGAGAGAGAATCTCCGACCAAAATAGTAATACCATAAATTAACCTCAACGCTAAAGAAAGAAAAGAAAACAAACATCTTCGAAATACCACCTCTATAACGAAATGACACACCGAATGAATGACGGATAAGTAAAAACCAGAATGACCAAATGATGTCAATAACCAAAAGACAATACCGAGCCATAAAAACACCCTAAAGTCATCTCGCTGGAAAATAATGAAAGCCAATTACAATGACTAATTGAAAAACTTACTATAGAATAAAGGGGTTTTTAGAAGCAAAGAATAATTATTATATACTCTATACAAAAATGAACACAACAATATAATAGAACAAAAAAGAGTTACCAATCAAGAATCACCTTGTGTACTCAGTGAAAAAATAATCCAAAATTACCGGAAAATAGCTAAAATATAAAATCAAACAACACCACACTAAAACATCAAAAATACAAGAAAAAATCTAACAAGAAACCAAAACATCGACATCATACAAAATAAAAACTCAATAAACAGATTCACTGGGAGAATTTACTACAGTAACCAAAGATAGAATTAATGAAAAAGAACACACTGCATGTTACCAAAGATGATGAAGTGCATAAATGCATTCAAAAACTATCACCAAGAAAAAAAACGACTAGAAATACAAATCAAGTGGATGGAAAGGTTTAACAAAAAATGCATTTACCCACGCTTGAAGGAAACTTGCAAGCGAAATACATGGCCTATCGTCGTCATCCAACATAGATGTTCAAGATGCAGAGAGTATTTAAAAAGGCAATGCTGCGGCGAAATAGAATATAATAGAAATAGAAACGAGAGAAAACAGACTCTCAGCAGAAAAAGAAACTAAAATTAAGATGTTTCAACAAGCACAACCTTCCAATATATTTACATATTCAATACTAGTGGAGCAAAAAAGATAATAAAATCCTTTGTAAAAAAATACATCTATGTTTACATAGGTGTATTGATTGAACGGGAAAGAGGACGGATAGGGGATGCATTGAGATGAAAGAGTCCCGGTACTCAGCACACCGAGCTAACAAAAAAATATATAAATAAGCATCTCTGAGATGAGAAGATTACCACTTAAAACAATTTGAATTAGAACTATTTGTCCAATCATCGAAAATTTATCATCGCGCCTCACCGCGCGAAAGTGAGCTTACCACGCACCGCACAACAAATCCTTTTTCCGCACATCACCGCATCACACATATATGTAAAGGCATTGGAATTGTGTGAAGCACAGCGCCACTCTAACAGGTGCGCACCAAGCGCTGCTTCGGTGCTTTGTCCGGTCCTGCTTTGAACTCTCCCCTTGTTAAGGGGAGACTTCATAGCAAAACCTCAACTATTCCAAACCGATAAAAGTAAATATTTTTTTGATGAACAAAGATCAGCAAAAGAAGAGAACGATGAAGAAGCACAACCAAAGAAAGAAAAAGAAAGAAAGAAGCGAAGAAGAAGAAGAAGCAAGAAACCAAAAAAATGAAGAAAAGGAAGAAGAAGAATAAGAAGAAAAAGAAAAAGAAAAAGAAAAAGAGAAAGAAGAAAAAGAAAAAGAAAAAGAAAAAGAAAAAGAAAAAGAAAAAGAAGAAAGAAGAAGAGAAAGACTAGTAATGAAGTGAAAAATAGAAGAAGAAGGAAGAAGGAAGAAGATAGAATTGAAGAAGAAAGTTATCAATTTTCCTAGAAATTTTTTTTCTATTGTTTTAGGGGTATTTATAAGTAAGAAAAAATTC
Organism: Trachelipus rathkii; assembly: GCA_015478945.1. Lineage (NCBI taxonomy): Eukaryota > Metazoa > Arthropoda > Malacostraca > Isopoda > Trachelipodidae > Trachelipus > Trachelipus rathkii. The sequence goes on along the minus strand of JABUQX010079099.1, from coordinate 6,868 downwards.
TATTTCCCGAGTCTTTACTGTGAGTCCGTAGCTGCCAAACGTAAGATGCTTAAAATATACGATTCTATTAAATATTTAATTTTTCTTTAATAAGTAAAACTATTTGCATCCTTCTTTGGTTTCCAACTTAAATTCAATGTTTGTATCATTACTAGCATATATAGAAAAAAACTGACGGCATGCGTAAAATAGTTATATATATACTTACTATTATAGTCATAGTTATTATATTAACTATTAAAATATATATATATATATATATATATATATATATATATATCATATATACTATATATACTCATATACTAATATATATATATATATATATTATACTTATATATATTATATATATATATATATAGTATATTATACTCGTCTGTGCGTTGACACTGGAGCGACTTTATTCTTAAAATATACTTTTTCATTAAATGATCTTCTCACCCTCTACATCTAAACATCTATCCACTACTATGCCGATGACTCGACCCTTCACTTCTTCAACTCATTTTCAATTCTGCTCCCTCTTTTACTTCTGGAATTGCCTCGTCTTAATCTTTCCGATTCTATTCTCGCTGATCTGGAGAGAATTTTCGGATTCTTGGGGTCGTCTCAACCTTGTGAAATTTCAATTCTTTAAAAACTCAACTTCTAACAAATCTCTTTCTCTAAAACACCTTCCGCTCAACTTTCCTATCTCTTTCGACGGTTCCTCGTGTCTCCTGTTGACAATATAAACATCCTTGACCTTAACCTAAACAAAAAAATTGTCTTGGGAAACCCTCACATCACAACGGTTGCTAGGGGGCCCTCAAAAAAACTGGAGTTCTGTTTAGACTGCGAGATTTTTTTCCTCGTTCTCAGTTACTCCAGCTATACAAGGGGTCTCATCCGCCTTGTATGAGTACTGTTCTCATATCTCGGGGGGGGGGCCTTGGTTTCACCCGCGTTTTGGACAGTGTCGAGTCAAAAGCCACAAGGCTTATAAACTGTTCTGCATACTTTCACGTTCACTTGACCCTCTATCTTTTGCGGCGAGATGTTGGTTGCTTTATTCTCTTTTCTATAGGTACCCCAGCGGCAGGTGGTTCGAGGGAACTTACCACTCAGCGTACCCACCACCTTTACGACGCCCACGTAGCACAAGGGGGGTGCTGTGTCTGCGCACTAGTTTTCTGTAGATATTTGGTAACTCCAGGCTAGTCGCTGGCGGTGCTTCCTTCTTTTCCTGCCACCTCTGTTCTGGAAATCCATTCCACTTTCTGTGTTTCCTGCTAAAATTTAATCTTCCCTCACTTTAAAGCCTGCGTCTGTGCTTATCTGCGTAATTTACGCTAGCGGATTAAATTTTAGCGTACTACACCCCCTCCCTTGAATAGGGTTCTGCCCGTGAGTGGATGTGTTACCAGTATAATATATAACTATATTATATATATATATTACTATAATATATATATATATATATATATTATATATATATATATATATATATATATATATATATAATATTATATATATAATATATATATATATTTATATATATAGTATATGTAATGTATATTTATATATATATATTACTATATATATATACTCTATATATATATATATACTATATATAGTATATATTATATATTATAATATAAATATATATATATTATATATATATATATAACTATAATTATATATTTGTATATATATGATATATTTATATTATACTATAATATATACTATATATTATACTTCATATATAATATATATATATTATTATATATATATACCTATATATACAAATATATATATATATATCTATAATATACTATTATCTATATAATGGCTTTAAATTGCGATTTAACATAATTTTATGTTTGAGGCTAGTCGCACATTTTTCTACATTCAATAATTAAATTTGTTCCAGAGTTTCAGGAAAAAATAGCGATAAGTATCAATTCTATATACTATATATACTAAGTATATTATATATATATATATATATATATATACTATATATATAATATATCTATTATATATATATATTACTATAAATTTGAGATAGGTGATCCCGTACTTAAACCAAATGGACAAAGATACAGTCTATTGCACTTTTGATCTGAAATGTAAAATTTTTATTTTAAAATTACTAAAATGAAAGGAAAATGTAAAAGTAAATCATAAAATTTATTCAGGGAAATAATATTTTGAAGTTATAATTCAAAAAAATAGTAAGCTATTTGTAGATCTTCTTTACGCTGCGGAAGAAAATTTTTACCGACTAAAAAACAAATGCTGAATTATAATTTCTTTCAGTGCTAATGTGGAACTTCTTTGAGTAGGGTGTTGTTGGTTTTGTCTCGAAAATGCAGTTTTGTTATAAGAAAATGATATAAAATTATTAGCGTATTTACAAATAAAATGGTTAATACTAGATAAAAAAATATAAAAATAAGTGTAATAAAGAGTGTTCAATTATAAATTGTTATAAGTTGTTAATTTTAAATTGTTAAGAATCTTCCGAATTCCGACGCCATTGAAACAGCACGACAACAAGTAAAGGTAATTTTTTTTCCTATTTATTATAGTACAGGGTATCTCTATGGAACAAAAAATATACTTTCTAGTTTAGGCATTTTGTTAATTTACGTTGGTTATATATATATATATTATTATATATATATATAGTATATTACTATATATATATATATATTATATATATTATATACTATATCATATATATTATATATATACTTTGTAAAGTAGTGGGCTCGAACGACTGGGAACAGAGCGGCGCGTCACGGTTTTTCTAATACCCCGTAGGGAGCGGGCGGAGGAACCCCCGCAAAACCCAAATACCAAAGAGCGGGAGTCCCAGAGACCCCTCCCCCGCCCCCCCCCCCACCCCCCCAACCCTAAACCCCCCCCCCCATCCCGAAGAGGGGGAAATAGTCCTACCCTGTCGTTTCCCTGGAAGGCCGAGAGACCCTGACTCCTGCCATCTCTGCGGTTTACCCTTGGGAGTATTCTTTAGTTAATTTTTTTTTTTAATAAAGAATACTCCAAGCGGTAATTTACCTTTTACAATCAATATATATATATATATATATACTCCACTATATATATATACTATATATAATACTATATAATATATATATATATATATATATATTAATAAAACACCACCTAAATTAACAAATCCCTATAGTAGGAACAGTCTATTTATGCGTCCATAACATACCCTGCTACTTATTTTTTGGGGGGGTAACGCATACCGTATAAAAGGTCTATAAATAAGACTTTCTCATTATATATATATAGTACTATATTTATATATATATATATATATATATTTGCTATGTTATATAATATATATATATAATATATATACTTTCTATAAGTATATAATAGAAATTATATATATATATATATATAATATATATATATATATATATATATAGTATATATATGTAGAAATTATTCTTACTAGGATAAATAACTTTAAGGTCTGTATATATAATACATGAAAAGATTTTATATAGAAACTTATATATCTGTATAAAACATTCAAATATTAAAAAATACAAAACACACAGCTAAATAAACCACTATAAAATAATATAATAATGAAACACACATACAGCAAATCGGATAACTTTTAATATTATAGATCGCAGTTATCTAGTGAAAAAAATTCAGGATTCAAAAAACACAAACTTAAGTTTCAATAGTGCAATTTAATCTTACTGCAAGTGTCAAGCCTTTATGAGATAATTTATTTTTTTATTTGGTGACTTATATATCTCTGGCTAATACACCTAACACTTCAATCAACAAGTCTGGAAGTAATTTAAAAGATATTTTCAATATTTTTTGCACTATTATAATATACTATACATGTGACAATATATAGCCCACCATATAAGAACTAAAGTTTTTCTAGCGTACATACAAACTCTTGGATATCAGTTTAGTGAACGTATAACGTGTGAGAGATACTTGGGCTTTTCCTCAGAAAGACAAATAATAACCAAGAGAATTTACCTTCATGATCTGTCGAATTAAACGTCCTACTTTTCTGGAGCAAAGGATATTTTATTTAAGCCTGAGTGTATGAAAGAATGAGAAAAATGGCTCTAAAAGCCGTAAGTAGAAGAACATCACTACAGATTCCCTATATCGTTTCTCCTGACACCACAAGACCAGTGTGTCAACTTACTCACACGATTCAGTTTTGTTTTACCGTTCTATATTATTTAGATGCTAGCGTGTCGAGTTGCGGTTCTACCTCTCATCTCTCTTTGCAAGTCAAATACTCTCTCTCTCTTCTCAATCTACTCTGCTCTCTCGTTTCTCTCTTCTCATACTATCGATACTCTTCTTTCCTTTACCTCTCTTATCCTCTATTCACATATCGTGATGATCATACTACAACATCGAACAAATTACACGACTACGACACAACACCAAACAACATCAAACATACACATGACAGCAAACAACACACAAATTCTCTCTACACACTATCTCAATATTAAGACACACACACGAGCACACAAAACAACACAAAAAATCAAAAGATACATTTAACTGGTATTTTATCTGGACGAAGGACAATAAAATACGTACTGAGCGTGCTCAAAATTATTATAATCAATATATAAATAATAAAAATCGAATTTTATTAAAAAATTAAGATTAAATTAATTTAACTCTCTCGGATATACTGATATATATATAAGTTAGTAAATTAGAATATATTTCTTATTTATTTATATAATTATACTCATAATTATACAATACTATCAGAATTCTCTATATTGTCTAACTGGTTGACTGTAAGTATATATATATTTACAATATGACAATTTGTCATTAAAATTATTTGTACTTGTATCACCTGTGTGCAACTACCTGAAGAATACTGTATATTCTATAGGGTGACTTTATGTTTTCTACATTACGCCTCCAATGGTGTAAGTCCTTTAATGAATATCTCTATTTTATATAGGAATTAACTAATTTATAAATACACATAACGATATCAATATTACCTAGTCACTCTCCTTATGCCAGAATTAATGGTACTCGGAGCTGCTTCTCTGCAAGAAAATAATAATCTTCCTGATTTGACCATAGAGAGTTAATATATTCTTTATAATGTGTTTCTTAGATTTTTATATATTAATTTCGTCTATTTTTATATTTGGTTTAATTTTTTTTTTATAAATATTAATATAAATAAGATAATATGACATATATTCTGTTATCTGCATATGCTATATAGTTAGCGCTCACTCCCTTAATAATACACCTACTTCTATAATTATATAGTTTCTATTAAAGTGTATAAACAAATTCCGTTTGATTATAATTCACCTGTAGAAGCTGTACATTATTAGTATTATCATGTACTATATATATATATTAATATATATATATATTTTATATTAATTATAATTATTATATTTATATATATATATTATTATATATTAATATAAGGTTCACAAGCAAACCTTTCATATTGAATTTATGATATAGTACATAGTGTTCAAAAGCCTACCTATAGGCACTATATATGTATATATATATATATACTAGTGATCTGTCAGATAGCATGGTTAAACTTGAAATAATACATGTTTATTTACCGATAGATGTCTCTTTTTTAGATAGATAGTGACGTATAGATATCGGCACTTTACAGTAGTTTAAAAGCCTACTACATTAGTACATTTGATCAACGGCGACGCTCTTTGTCGCATTGGTTTGGGATTTCATAGTATATGTTATATACCCTATATGGCGTACTCATTAGAGGTATATGATAGTAAATATTTTGATTTACGCTCCTTATGTATTGCGAATTTCAGGCAACTGAAGCATGTTGTGCGCAATGTCCGGCGTTCCTTTGACGTTTGGACGGACTGCTCCTGCTAACCCGCATGAGCACCCCTGAAAAATCGCCGTACGTAACCGCCCACAGGGACCCACCGGCCAACACGAGACTCCCAACCACCCTCCTCTCGTGGGAACCCACTGTCTAAAATACTACGCTACTCCATAGCTCGAGGTCATTCTTAATGCTCCTCCTTCAAAGGTCAGCAGTAACCGTCGTCAGTAGCCCGCTCCTAGAATCCTGTTAAATACACATCTTAACCGCATCCAATTGCCCTTCTTATTTATGATGTAGACTAAGCAGACGCATACTTTGAAACTAACACAACACTTTGTGTGATACCTGATACAATTCACCAATATCAACTCACATACATTAGTCAATGAGATTACTAAAAACTATTGATCTCATCCGTAACGGACATCACGCTAAGTTAAGTGTTGCAAATCGTTCAAAGTAGTTGTGGGGAGACAGTCACTTGTTACGGTCAAAGTCGTAATACTCTTAATTTTAATCCACCCCCCTCGATGACAACTCTATTCGCTGTTTTGAGACGAAGAAAAAAAACTCTCTCTCAAATTCACACAGTTTGAACGTACCATCTCTGTGTGTGACAAATATGAATATTGTCGTTCCCTTGCGACACTCCTTCTGAGTTTCGTCACGCTCTGCTACATTTGTAAACAATAATACATCTCTCTCTCCTCCTAACCATAATCTTATCTAATATTATGAATTCATAAACCAAACCACAAAAAACTCTAAGAAGCTTCAACCATGACATACACTCTCTCCTTTGCAAGCTTTCCTTAGAATGCATGTCAGATTCCTCAATCAAACTGAGTTCTCCCAGCAAACAGGTGATATAATCTTTTTTATTCCAAATTCGCGTCTTCATGATTTTTGCTAAATAGGGGAAGTATTCGAGTTGGTAGGTAGTTGCTGGTCGTTACCTCGAAGTATCCCTCCCCAAAATCACGTTGC
>JABUQX010079098.1:22500-25000 GCA_015478945.1 Trachelipus rathkii | reverse complement strand
ACACATGCACACATTTTACGCTTCGAGCCCTGATATAAAATAAAAAAAATTAAGATTTAATAGAATTAATTGTGGCTAACTGTAGCTCAATCGGTAGTAGACGACAGGAAGTTCCATGAAACGGCTCGGGTTCGATCCCTATCCGGATCCTAGGTAGAAATTAACTAGAGAAATTCCCCTTCCTGAATAGGGCTTATGCTCTTGAGAGGTTAACTTTTCTTTAAAAAGAAAAAGAAAAAAAAGAGTCTTGATATTTTCCATAAACAAAATAAAATCAATTTTGTTTCATGGCTCAGTTGATATATATATATATATATTATATATATATATATACTATATATATATATATTATATATATATATTATATATATATATTATATATATATATACTATATATATAATATTATTATATATATATATATATATATATGTATGATATATATATATATATATATATATATATTATAATATATATATATATAGTATATTATATTATATATATAATATATATTATATATATATATATATATAGGCCAAACTTTACATTAGCGGCGCAAGATATAAATATCTCGAAAAGTACGAAAATTACAGAAAAACCAATTACATAATTTGGATCAGCGTATAACAGCTTATTACCAGAATGTAAAAAAAGGCGGGCTCGGACCCCTAAGGAAAATATATGTTTCCTTGAACTTAAATTTTTAGGGGGCTCGAGCCGAGGCGTCCACCTAGAGGCCGAGATACCCCGACAACTGATATCTATGGGGTCTACTCTAGGGTGTTCGTTAGTTTTATATCATAAAACGACTTTACATAATATATATATTTATATATATAGTATTATATTATATATATATTATATATATTATTAATATATATATAATATATATATATATTTATATATATATATATATAAATATATATATATATTTTATATATATAATATAAAAATATATATAATATTAATATTGATAATATAATATATAATAATATATATATATTATAATATATATATATATATATATATATATATATATATATATACTATATATAATTTATATATATATTATATACTATTATATAATATATATATATATATATTATATTATATTTTATATATTATTATAGGTATATATATATATATATATATATAATTATATATGGGGAGAACAAACGCTCGAGTACTCCGTAAGGTATTTATTTGTAGCATTGTCTTGGTTAATAGCCTTGTATATCTATTCCAAATATTGTAATTGGTGGTCTTTTCTGTTAAGTGTGCGTACTTTTGAGAATATATCTGTGCCCCTAATCTGAAGTTTCCTCATATCATATATATATATATATAAGTATATATATAATATTATATATATATATATATATAATATATATAATATATATAGTATATATATGTGTGTGTGTGTGTGTGTGTGTGTTGCGTGTGTTGTGTTTCAAATTAATACTTTTATATATTTACATTATATAATATAAAGCGTGGAGGTGGGTCTGGAGTTTTTATAGTATTATATATATAGTAGGTGGGTATGAATATGATATATATTAAGTATATGATTAGTAGTATTTAGTATATTATATAATTATATTTATGTAGGGAGTGTGATATATATTTATTAATAGATGAGTGATATATATATATATATCTATATAAGTATTTTGGGCAGTTATATGATTATATTATAATATATAATATATTATGTATAGGTGAGTATAGGGTGGTAGTGATGACTATAGTATAGCATATACGATAGTTTCCGATTTGACTAGATTGTTTTAAAAACTATTAGTTGTCAGCTTAATGTATTTTATAATACATAGTATTAATATTAATTAATGTGAAGTATTATTGCGAAATTTATTTAAATATTATGAGCAGTATAATTATTCAAAGCATATAATTTGCATTGATTATATACTTTACTTCAGGTCTCATTCAATTGTGAAAAAGATATTATTCCCCACACTTAGGTTGATGTCACTGCGATGGACTACGAGCTGGGCTAGTAGAAGCCTTTTAAAAGTATTACCCTTCGAGAAGTGAATGTTAACTAACATATATAATTTATGGTGTTTTATTTTTGCGGACTTAATTTTAAAATTTGAAATTTTAATGTGGGGTAAAATATGCTTGTTAAAGAGGTTTTTTTGATATAATTTTCGCATTAATTAAGTGGGAAAATTGTTGCTTTGGTTGAATAGAGAAGCTAGTTAGATTGAGTTTTGTTCTGAAAACGTAAAAAGTGAATCAGTCGGATAAAAGATGCTTTTATCGTGAGACAAGCATATCCTTTTGTCATAAGCTGCTTATGATAAGCAGATGTACATCTGTTAAATAGTATATAGTATAGGTGATATAATATAGATAGGGGGTATTAGTATAGGTCTATTATTACTAGGGTAGTGGTAAATATATATATAGTTAGTACGTAATAGTATGTATATTATTATATATATATTATATTTATATATAATATATGTATATTAT
>JABUQX010079098.1:7500-12500 GCA_015478945.1 Trachelipus rathkii | reverse complement strand
CTAAACTTCGACACTTTCGGTATTTATCCTTCTCTTTGTAACCTTCTATAGATTTCCGTTCCACTCATTCTATGGCTGCTATTGTAGATAGCCACCATTTATCCTTTAAATCTATCCATAGTGGTGTTTCTCAGAATTTCGTACTATACCTAACTTTTTTTCAATTTTGCATCAATGCTGTTACCGTGTCCCCTCTCCACTCTTAGGCTAACTTAACTACTCATCATTACTCCTTCCAATTTCAATGGCAAATATATGATGCTAAAAGGGTAGCCTTGAAGCAAAAGACCTCTGATCTTTCTAGTACCTAAAGTCGTGTTAAAGAAAACATGGTTGTTTTCAATTTTTTAATAACTTAGCTTCTTTATCTATCTACTTGACATAATCTGCCCCACAACTATAATATCTTTTGTATAAACAACTCTAATCTTATTCTGTTCTTAACATTCTTGATATTTTCTTTTCTCGTGATATTTATTAGAAGGATCATATTATGTTCTTTCTAACAAGTTTTCAAGAAATTGGTTGTTCCGAAGCGCCTTCGAACTTCATTTCACCAACCCAGTTTCTAGCTCTGCTTTGGGGTGTTGTTCGCCCTTGCTTAGAATATTAATCCCTTATCTGGGGTAGTTCCACACATATTACTCTCCACGATAAAGTGTTGCCTAGGATTTATAAACTCCTTCACTCTCCTACTCTAACAAACTCTCTCCAATTTTTCTAGCCGTCGAACTGGTGCATCACTATCCTTATTCTATTGTTATTACAATTTACATTGCTATTTTGAATTATTTTAGTAAGGTGCCTCCTTCTTTGAGTAGAGTTCCTGCGGCTCGTACTTCGGATAGTCCCATCTTTTCCCCGTTCAAATCTCTAACCCAGACTAAACTGCTATGCTCAATCTTACATATACTCCACTGGTTAAATTTGGAACACACTCCATTTATCAATTATTCTAACTTCCTTTGATCAGCACAATTTCTAGCGCCATCAAGCGCTGTAAATTGGCAATGGCTTTCAATTTTCAAGTGCATGTCAGGCTTTAATTTTGCCACGTCTTCCAATTTTTCAAAAAACCCAGATGGAATTTGAAAGTCTCTGATTTTACCCACTGGAGGATATATATATATATATATATATAATAATATATATTATAATAAATATATTATATAATAATATGTATATATATATATTATTATATATATATTATATATATATATATATTTATATATATATATAATATATATATAATAATATACAATATATATATTAATATATATATATATTAAAATATATTATATATATATATATATATAATATATTATATATACATAATATAATATAATATATAAATATATATATATATTATACTATATATATATAATATATATATATAATATATATATATTATATATATATAATATATAATATATATATATATATATATATATATATATATATATATATATATTACAAATTTCACCATACTTTTAACACAATGTTTTTTTAAATCAGCAATCTGAAGTTATAAAAATTAATGATAAATGTGTGCTGCTAATTTGTAATATATAAAACGTTTGGGAAATGATAAACTGTTTGAAGAATTCCTCCCTCTCAAATATAACTTTGGAGCTAATCCCTAAAAATTATTTATTTACTTTTGACATCTTAATAGCAATTTTCGAACTCAAAGAAAAAAATTATTAAAAGTTATTAGTTTTTGCTTGTTGTTAACGTATATTGATGTATTAATGTTTAACGTATTTTGATGTTATTAATGTTCCTTAAGGAAAATATTCCTAATATGCCTGCGTTCAATAGATAATAATCGTAAAGTAAATAGAATTTACTTCACTTGCAAGTGAAAGACAACATGCAAAGACATAGTGCATTTAAGAGAAGGTGAAAAAAGACAAGATATAAATTATCAGTTGAAGAAACAAATCGTTATTGGTTAGAAAAATACGTTTGTATAGAGAGGAAGAACACAAATAAACAACCAATAGATAAAATAGTATATCAAGGAAGAATTGAAGATATGTCTAAAGACGAAAAAAAAAAAAATAACAAAACACCATACGTTAGATATATAATACAAACAAGCCAACACATCAATCATACATACATACTACTCTCTCATTCCATCATCTAGATGCGTCTACTACTCAACATCAGTCAGAAATATAAAAATCATAAAGTAAAATTAAGTATAAAATTAATAATAAAAAAAAATGACGATAAAGAATAAAAAAGAAAAGTATAATATTAAAAATTAGATACAAAAAAAGAATAAAGAAGAAAAAATAATGAGATACATAAATATGATAATAAGATATATTTAATAAAAAACATATACTCTAAAAATATGTTAAATGTATAAATATATATATATATATATATAATAATATATATATATATATATATATATATATATATATATATATATACTATATATTATATATATATATATATACATAATATATATATATAATATATATAAATATATATATATATATATATATATATAATATATATATATATTATAATATATACTATATATATATATATATATGTATGTTATTATATATATATTAAATATATATATATATATATATATATTATATATATATTATATATATTATATATATATATAATTATATATATATATTATATAAAATATATTATATATATATATATATATATATATATATATATATATATTATATATATTATATAATATATATATATATTATATATATAATATATATATATTATAATATATATGTGAGGTAGTTATCAAACTGATACAAAACTGAAGTGGCTGCTCAGCTACGGTGGAGAAGCACAGTCTCATAGTAAGTGTTAAGTGATATAAACCTTTCTAAATTTGCTGGGCAAGTGGGACTGGAGTTCATGGGAAAACGTTTTATGTTCTCACATCTTCGTGCAATTCTGAGATATCGAAATGGATTCGGAATTAGAGCAAAGAAAAATTAAGTCTTTTGTGATACCTGGAGTTAAGCAATCAAGAATCTTATAATGATTTGCTAGGCCTATAGAGATTTAGCCACTGGCAACACTCAGTATCTTTAGTATCAGTATCTATATTAAAAGAGCAGAATATCACTAGAGAACTAGTATGCCAACAGAATGCATGAAGAAGTTGAATAATTTCTAAACTTTTTCGTGTGTTTTGTCTAAGACATCAGAGAGATTTGTTCTGAAGAAGCACAGATAATCATAAAGAGATTTTTGAACATGCATCGCTTTACCATCAAGTTCGTCACATGGATGTTAACTCCTGACTCGACTGAACATCGTGTATTCTTATGCTATGATATCCATCAACGAGCCGATGATGAATTAGCCTTAATTCATGATTCAGAAAATATATTTTGCACAATTCAGGAATGTAATATATGTAACAAGTTTTCAGGGCTTTAAGAAGACGATAGTTCATGACGATTAACATGAGAGCGTTCAGAATTAAACCAAGTCAAGCTGAACGAATGCAATGGTACTCCTCCTTGCCAGAAAGAGTTCTCATGCTATCCAATCTGTAGCAGACAGATGGAGCTTTTTCCCTCCCACTCTCCTCGCCGATACAGTAACCATTACATGAAAACACAAGTTTGTTTTCAAAAGATTAGCTTTACGCATACTTAAAAATATATCTAAAAATCATTGCCTTAAAAAATCAAGTGCAATACTTTCTCAGGCAAAAAAAAGAATTTTTCAGCATTTTTCAATAAATTCTTTTAAAAACCTTTAAAGCAGGGATGGCACGGAAAAAATCAATTGATTTTTTCAAATTTTTTCACTTGATTTTTTGCTCCAAAAAATCATGATTTTTTGCTTTTTTTGATTTTTTGCTTTTATATATATATATATTTTAATATTTTTTTTTTGTATATTTAAGTAATTTAACTTCGATAGAAATAAAAAATTATATTAATAATATCATAGCAAGGCTACACCGTTACAAATTTCTACACTATAAAAAGGTCAACAAAAGATCATGTTTCAAACATGTTTCTTTTATTTCTGATGTAATATTCATCAATATTAAAAAATATCACTCTTTAATGTTGCTTTTTCATTTTGTCATAGTCTATAGGGCCTATTTTAAGATTTTGAACTCAGAACTAGGGCCTAGGGTTAAAAATAATACTATATCAAACTTAAAAAAAAAGTTTGTTTACAAATTATATTTCGCGTGACGTCACGAATCTTAAAAAATCCAAAAAATCCAAAAAATTCCAAAAAATCAAAAATTGATTTTTTTCTCAAAAAATCCCCAACCCTGCTTTAAAGTACCAATAACGAAATTAGTCTTAAGCTAGGCAGTAAGTAAATTTTTTAAATGTCTGTTAAATATTTTAAAACCAATTTTTAACATTTTATAAGCCTCCTCATATGACAATAAATAGATAATAAATATATAAGCAATAATTCCATTATCATATGATGGAATAATAATAATAATAATAATAATAATAATAATAATAATAATAATAATAATAATAATAATAATAATAATAATAATAATAATAATAATAATAGAAAAATGAATAATAAATAATTAATAATAATAATTAATAATAATAATAATTAATAATAATAATAATCAAAATCAAATCAAAAAATATTTATTCAAGATAACAGTTACAATTTTCATCCTTTAATAGAGATACACATAATTTTATAATTTTACAATTTCAATAAACCAATAAATTAGGATGCAATTTCCCTCCTATCTGAAATGGGTCTACTAATTGCAACACAGTTTGTGTCCTTTGAGCCCCGAATACAATACATTCATTTCTTATATTTCATCATTGTTAATTACAGTTATAATTTTGAGCATCAGCATACACTGATGCCTCTTCCTTTCAATAGTAATTTTAATTGTATTGAAAATTTACAATATTAATAATGGTAATTAGCATAATGATATTAATACCTAGTGACTATCCCGATCAGTGTAGTAGCTATGAGTT
>JABUQX010079097.1:0-30287 GCA_015478945.1 Trachelipus rathkii | reverse complement strand
ATATTCTCCACGCGCGAATGAAAAAATGTAGTATTACAATGAGTCATTCATTTTACCGTTCATACTTAAACATTTTTATTAAAAACTTTTCCACGATACTAAAACTGTAACTCTTTATAGATCTATTGTTCTTATTATTTAACACATATTTAATAGTTGAGAAATCATTGTAAATTATTCAAAAAATTTCTTATTCAAAATATAACTATAGTCATTCATTTTGACACAATTGTACGAATTCTTACTCTAAAAACATACATACATATCCTTAAAGCAGTAAAATCAGTAAAATCAACAGAACCGGATCCTTTACCTCTAAACCAAAGGGATTAGTTTGCTTTTGTTTTACTGCTTTACTGCTTAACTCATATGTTTTACTGCTTTAATCATATATTTTAATTAACATTACATACCTTACTTAAAGCAGTTAATCAGTTAATCAGTAAATGGTGTTACCTAGCAGCAAAGGGATTAGTATGCGTTTTGTTTTTTACTGCTTTACTGCTTTAAAACATATATTTTTACTGCTTTAAATCATATATTTTTTAACATTCGCAGACCTTCGAGGAGTATATCATTAGATCATTAGAGGTTTTACCTATACCAAAGGATTAGTATGCTTTTGTTTACTGCTTTTTACTGCTTTAACTCCATATGTTTTATGCCCCCATTAACCAACCATACTTTATTAACTTTCACAACCTGCAGAATCGAATTAAAATATAAATCAATCCCTAAACCTAATTACATACCTTAAAGCAGTAAATTAGTAATATTCTAATAGACGGGTGTTTACACTAAAAGCATAACAAGAAGGGTAATTAGTCATGAATACCTTTGTATATTTAACTGTTTTTGCCTTATAACATCATATAGTTTCCTGCTTCAGCTACATATTAACTCTCAACATATTAGCATATCCATTAAAGCTAGTAAATCAGTTAATCAATAGAGGTGTTACCCTCCAACACCCAAACGCGGATCAGCTATGCTATTTGATTTTACTGTTTATTTTACTAGCTATTCACACTCCATATGTTTTACATGCTTTAAACTCATATGCATTTACGTGCTTAATAAAACTCATCTAATATTTTACTCTAACAGTATGTTTTTATTTTTTTTAATACTTTTATTTTTTTTAGATTAATTATTTATATTGTTTTATTTTATATATTTTATTATGTGTCCTTGTTTATTTATTTTATTTTTATTTTATTTTATTTATATTACTTTCTTTTTGAAAATTATAATTTTTTTTTAAATTTTATTTACTTAGTGTTATTTATACTTTTTTATTTGTTAATTATTATTTAGCACACACACACACACATACCACACACACACACAACACAACCCACTCACACATCACACACACACACACACACACTACACACACAACGTATATGAAAATTTATTTAAAACATTTTATTTTTTAATTAAACACGTACATTTATATTAGTCATTCAATTATAACTAAATTTTTTATTTGTTCCCAAAAGTTTTTTTTCTTTAAAAAACTTCTATAATAAATCAATCATTATCTTTGAACAAAGAATTTATTATTAACTGTTAATACTTTTTGTTAATAAATTTTATAACATATCAAGTTTTAAAATAAATTTTTACTAAAATTTTATGAAATTTTATTTTAAAAACATAATTATTTTTACGTACCTTAAAGCAATAAATCAGTAATCAAGTAAGGCACAGCCCCTTAGCACCCTCTACACCAAGCTAGGCCACGTTTTGTTCTATTGACTTACTGCTTTACATCATCTTTATCCATGTAATAAGTATAAAATAACAAAATAAGTTCTTCTCTCTGTAAACATAACATGTATTTTATTAAAATCATTTAGGTTTTTATTTAAAAAATAACAATTATTTCACTTACATTATATTACTCGATCAATGTTAACTTCAAAAAATGTTCAAAGTTTTTTAAATGAATTCGGATTTTCTTTATTATTATCTATGTACATTGACAATCGAACACGAGAAAACACAACATCGCGCACTCCTTGCAGATACGAAACTGACCTCTTCCTGTAAATTGTGTTGAAATAACTACTTTTAGGGCTAAATTTAGGATAAACCTTTTGTACCCCGGGGCGTTTAAGCCTAATACCAGGTCAAATATATTTCAAACTGACCTCTTTCTGTAAAATGTGGTGAAATAACTACGTTAGGACTAAATTTAGGCCTAATTTGGATAAACCTTTTGTATCAGGGCTGATTTAAGCTAAAAATACCAGGTCAAAGGTATGCCAGTATAAGACAGAATCAATGTTATTATTAATTTTTTATAAATATATTTCAAAACTGAACAGCTGGGTCGGTAGATCCTTTTAAGCACTGTAAGAAGGAAATGCTTTCCTTTCTTGCGATTGGATGGAGTAATCCTTATCACTATATGACCTCGTATGTGATTTGGTCGAGAATTCATTTTATCGAACTTTTGGTTTTAAGGTATGTTAAAAACATGTTTTTTCATTCCTTAGCCTTACTGTGATTGGATGAAAATTAACTTAGTTCTTTAAACTTGTATTTGAGCAGGTGTGAGTTTTATTATCTTTTAGACCCAACTCCATTTTAAAATCATAGTCGTATTGGCTGCTAAGCGGTGCACAAGTTTATCTGATTTGTATTTTAAAAGTGTTTTATTTTACTAAGTGTATATCATATTTATAATTAATACTAAAAAAGAGGAATTAATATTAATTTTACTAGAATAGATAATGCAATTAATTCACGTAGATTATAGTAGAAAGTAAGCAACGCAAGAGCGCCCGCAGCGCGACCCGGTTGCGGAAACCGGAGCAATGAAAACCGCGGCGTAATATTTACTACGCGGTTCACGAAAAATTTTTCTTATGATATGCCGTTGTAAACTTTTCATTACATCATTTTATGTATTTTCAAATATACCGTTTCCTATATATGAGTCGTTCATTTTTTTTCTTACTTGAACATTTTTATTTTATTTATAGAGATACCATTTCACTAGTAAAGTTTTCTTGAAAAACATTTTAGTTTTCAAAAGAACATTTTGTTTTGTAGAAAAAACAGTTTGTTTTATTTATCCTAAAGTTATATAATTCTTGAGGGAAATTTAGAAACAAATAGTCCGGATGTGCCGTTGGCCATGTTCTCTTTGTGGTATGCCTTTAAGCTCTTATTACTTTAAGGAATGTAAAACAAAGTTTTATATGCCTTAAAGCTACACCTACATAGGACGTAGAGTTATTGTTAGAAGTTGTCCCATACCCTACCTTTTCAAGATGTCCTTACGGTTTTAATCTTCTCTATGTATAAGTTATGAAAAAGTTGTTATTCTAAAATATTATTACATAATTTCTATATTAGTTAAATATACAATGCGTGTACATGCATATAAACTCCCCCTACTTGTACAAACCGTAATTTCTCTTTATGGACTTCCAGTATTGGTATCATATTATTATACTTCAAAATTACAGTATGTAAGTTCATACCTCTTCTATATCAGCTGTTGTATGCATTCGGCAACCATCGCGAATATCTCACTTGGTTTGTAATAAACACTGATATACCAGGATTTTAAATAAACTAATGCGCTGAAACATATTATATAATATTCGTAAAATACCTTGATACAGATACAACAAACTAATATTATACATGCTGAATGGGACGGCGTCCCAAAGATATCATCCTCTAGGATGTATGCCCTACACTTTGAAATACTACGCTCCATATTTTCGCGACCGACGTTAGTAATATTATGCGGCGGTCAGTGCGTCGGTTCCGCCCGGGTAGCGCTTGGGCCTCTTGCGTTGGGACTTCAGGTCATCTCTAAAATCTAGTGAATTAAAGTTATTTATCTATCAGTAAAATGAATTAATTATTCCTCAATTGTAAGTATTTTATTATAAATGATATACACTTATAAAATAAAACACTTTTTTATAAAATCAGATTAACTATGTGCACCGCTTAACAGCTAAAACGATTATGATTTTAAAATGAGTTGGGTCTAAAAAATAACACACACCTGCTCAAATACAAGTTTTAAAGAGATAATTAATTTTCATCTAATCACAGGTAAGGCTTAGGATATTAAAAAACATCGTTTTTACATACCTTAAACCAAAAAGCGAATAAATAATTCTCGATCAATCACATACGAGGTTATATAGAGATAAGGATTACACCATCCACTCACAAGAAATTAAAGCATTTCCTTCTCACCTGCTTAAAGGATCTTACCAACCCAGCATGTTTCAGTTTGAAAAATACATTTATAACAAATAATAATAACATTGATATCATGTCTATACTGGAATTACCTTTGACCTGGTATTAGGCTTAAATTTCAGGTAAAAAAAGGTTTTCCTTAAATTTCAGGATAAATTTAGACCTAACGTAGTTATTTCACCACATTTTACAGAAAGAGGTCCGTTTGAAATATATTTTGACCTAGTATTAGGCCTAAAACGCCCCGGGGTACAAAAAGGTATTAGTTCTAAATTATAGCCTAAAGTAGATTATTCAACACAAATTTTACAGGAAGAGGTCAGTTCGTAAGTCTGTAAGGAGTGCAGCGATGTTGTTTTCTCGTGCTGGAATTGTCAATGTACAATAAATTTAATTAATAAAAGAAAATCCGAATTATTTTAAAAAACTTTCTGAAATATTTTAGGTTAAAACATTGAACGCGGAGTAAATTAAATGTAAGTGAAATAATTTATTTTTTAAATAAAAACCTTATATTTAAGATTGTTTTAAAAAATCATGTTATGTTATCAGAGAAAAACTTATTTTGTTATTTTATTTATTATTACATTATTTAAGATGATATAAAGCAGTAAGTCAATAGAACAAAACGTGGCCTTAGCTGTGGTTTTGTTATGAGGAGAGTTGCTAGTGCTTTGCCTTACTGATTTATGATTTATTGCTTAAGGTACGTAAAATTATGTTTTTAATTTAATATTTGTTCAATAAAATTCTGTGTAAAAATTTTATTTCAAAAACTGATAGTATGAAACTTATAAATAAAAAGTATTAACATTTTTTAACAATAAATTCTTTGTTCAAAGATTAAATGAGATTGATTTATTATAAGAAGTTTTAAGAACTTCTCGAATAAATTTTACTTATATTGAATGAGTAAATATAATGTACGTGTTTTAATTAAAACATAAAATGTTTTATAAATTATACGTTATGTTTAATGTAAGTGTGTGTGTGTGTGGTGTGGTGTGTGTGTGTGTGGTGTGTGTGTGTGTGTATAGTGTGTGTCGTGTTGTGTGTGTGTGTGTGTGTGTGTGTGTGTTGTGTGTGCCTAAATAATAATAACAATAGGATGAAGTAAAAACACTAAGTATTTAATAATAAAAAATTATAAAAAATAAAATAATAAAATAAAAATGAAAATAATATAAAAATTAAAATAATAAAAAATCAAAATAAAAATAAATATAAATAATAATAAAATAATAAATAATGTATTAAAAAAAATAAAAAAATATATGTAATAAATATATGAGTTAAAGCACTAAAGCATATGAGTGTTAAAGCAGTAAAACATATTGGTTAAAGCAGTAAAACAGTAACAACAAAAGCCTATATAACCCTTTGTTGCTAGGTAACACCCTATTGATTTACTGATTTATGTGGCTTTAAGGTATGTAATGTGTAATAAATATGTGAGTTAAAGCCAGTTAAAACATATGAGTTAAAGCAGTAAAACAGGTGTAAAACAAAGCCATAACTAATCCGCTTATTGTTGCTTATGTAAACACCTCTATTGATTTTCCTGATTGACTGCTGTTAAGGTACTGTAATGTTTATTCAACTCCACCTGTAGTTAAAGCAGTAAAACATATGAGGTTAAAGCAGTAAAGCAGTAAAACAAAAGCATACTAATCCCTTTGCCTGATTGGTTAATTTACTTGATTTACTGATTTACTGCTTTAAGGTATGTAATGTTTATAAATATATGAGTAAAGCAGTAAACATATGAGTTAAAGTTAAAGCCAGTAAAACAAAAGCATTCTAATCCCTTTTGCTGCTAGGTAACACCTCTATGAGATTTACTGATTTACTGTTTCAAGGTATGTAATGTTAATAAATTTGTGAGTTAAAGCTAGTTAAAACATATGAGTTTTAAAGCCAGTAAAGCAGTAAAACAAAAGGAAACTAATCCTTTTGGTTTTAGGTAACACCTCTATTGATTTACTGATTTACTGCTTTAAGGTATGTAATGTTAGTGTTTTAATAATAACAATTTCGTCCTTACAATCCCTGTACGCTAAAACCCAGACCCCCATCGACTCACTCACGCCTATCATTTCTGAAAAGACAGAAATCTTTTTGAATCAGTTTGCCAGTGATTTCTCCGCAACTTATGAACATATGTGTTACCAATAATATAATAATAATATGGTCTTTACATGAGTTCACAGTTTCTATTCGTGAAATGTTTTTGATAAAAATCTTTAATGATATGAAACAAAAATGAATGTACTCGATGTTATATTAATTTTCAATTATAGCGGGAATATTGCGCCTGCATGCGCACGCGGCGGTCGGAAACGAGGGAATATTGCGCCTGCGGGCGCACGCGGCTTGCGGGAACGCGGCGGATCGCACCTGCGGTGCGGGTTTGGCTGTCTTTGCGCGGATGGCGCATGCTGCGCCCTGGTGGCGTTATGACATAGAGAAAGATCATCTAAATTTAGTTCTTTCTTATATGTAGTGTAGAAAAGACTAGAAAAGTTAGATAATGTGCCATCAACAACTATGAGTCATTCAAACATGACACCATCAAAAGCTCGAGGGTATCTAAGTTGAGGAAACATAAATTGAAGTCGTTCAAAGTTGAGGAATCATATACTTATCGGTGTGCTTATGAGTGTAGTGTTAAATTATCTGTTGTGTGTGTGTTGATGTAAGTGTATAGTGTCTATCGCGAGTGTAAGTGCTTTTATATCGTTTAGTGTGTTTGTTATGTATAGTGTAAATGTCCTATGTGTGAGTGTGAGTTAAGTGTATATAGGGGCTAGTTTAAGTGTCTATGGGAGAGTGTGAGTGAGTGTATATGGAGAGTGTAAGTGCTTATAAGTGTCATAGTGTGTATAAGTGTCATATGTGAAATGTGTGTATAAGTGTCATTATTGTTGTGTTAAGTGACACCTAGAATAAATGATAAAGTGTTCATAGTGTAAAGTGTCTATGGGTTTGTGTTATGTGTAGGCGTATGGGCGAGTTGTAGTGTTATGGGCGTTTTAAGTATGTATTGTGCGTTATAAGTAGCGCACCTAGCGGTTGCTCTGCGATCGTGTCGTGCTATAGTGTGCTGTGTCGTGTTCAATAATACTATCTACATATCAACTATATAATACCTATATACTATATCTATATTATTACTTATTATATCTCATATACTATATCATTATATACTATATATATATATATTATTCATACTCTTATTAATTACTATTATATATAGGCTTATAAGTGTTTAGAAACAAGCACTAACCTCATAGTAGGAAGCATCCCTAGCCAACTCTTGTACATATTACACCAATCGATTCCTCCATACCTATATCAACTTAGGGGTAGATCACCCATTTAGGGCTTTCTTAGCGACTCAGGGAGGCTAGAAAAACGCGCTTTGAAAAACAGTGGGCACTCAGTTATATGGACTATTGTGCACTCAGTTGCACTATTTACACTCTAACTTTGGAACTCATTTGGCACTTAACTGACATCATCATTGGCACTCTATAGGCACTATTGGCACTATCCTGGTCACTCATCTAATACTCATAGAACACTAATAGAACACCACTAGATACTTCTTACGTTGATTGGGAACCATCAAAGTTGAACCAACTAATAATATCTGTGAGCCATCAAATACTGAACCATCAATTATTAGGCACCATCAAAGTTGAGAATCAAAGATGAATCATCAAGATAGTACCATCAAAGCTGAACCACATATAGGCGCCACAAAAGTTGATGGCATCAATTGCTGCGCCATCAATCCATCAAAGTTGAGGCATCAAAAATGTTGAAGGCATCAATGCTACGAGCATCAAAAGCGTAAGCATCAAAAGTTGAGCTTCAAAAGCAACGGCATTCCAAAATATCGTGTGTAATGTGTGGTGTGTGTGTGTGTGTGTGTGTGTTATTGTGTGTGTGTGTGTGCAGATGCGAACGCAGATGGAAATAAGTTAGGACAAGTCCATACAGTCAGGTACCTACATGAACTCATGTTAAGCAATTATCCTACAAAGGGCAACTTGGATGGCAGGTACCTAGATCAGTCTCAAGATACAAAATCCCTACTAAGCCCTCACTTGACTTTAGAATGGTCAATTTTCAGCCTTGATACGGGTTATCAAGGATCGAAATCATCAATGGAGTCAAACAAGCCAAGACAGAAATATCAAGGCCAAAACATCAAATAAGGGGCTAAGCCCATATAGGGTGAGGTCATAAAAATAGGGGGGAGGCACGTAACGACGGTTGCTGCGCAACCGTCTGGCGCAACCTTCTCGAAGGCGTTGCCAAAATCAATGTCCAAATTTGTACGTAGAAGGTAGAATACACAAGGGTTGACCGAAAAATTTGGGTTTTCAAAATTGCCCCGGTTGCAAAAATTAGGGTTGACGAAAAAATTAGGGTGCCAAAAAATTGGGTACAAAAATTAGGTGGGCCAAAATTGACCCATGGAAGACCAAAGGGTTGTTCGAAAAATAGGGTTGCAAAAAATTGAGGGTTGGCCAAAATTGGGTGGCCAAATTTGCATCCATGGAAGACAAAGGGTTGGTCAAAAATTAGGGTTGCAAAAAATAGGGTTGGTCAAAAATTAGGGTGGCCAAAATTTGACCCATGGAAGACCAAGGTTGGTCTCGAAAAACATCTAGGGTGGACACACGTACCCCAAACGGTTCGCTGCGCAACCGTTTGGCGCAACCCTTCTCTCGAACGCGGTTGCCAAAAATTAGGTGCCCACAAAATTAGGGCTTCGCCACAACATTCGCACCCTCGGAACTACAACAAGGCGTCTGGCGCCGAACAAACACTTTGCGGTTCTCCACAACAACCCCGCGTACAAGGCGCAAACCCCAAGATCCACAGGTCAACAAAAGGCCCCCCCCCCCCCTCGGCAAAGGTCCCACAAACAACGGCCTCAAAAGCGTCCCGCGTCACAAAAACACCCCCTCCGCTCAGTTTTAGCTCCGGAATGGCCCCCTTCCCCCTCCCACTACTCCCCCCTATCAAGATATCATATATTATACTTATATACTACATATAATTACTACATATATACTATATATACTATATATACCTTATATACTATACTACATATATATATATATATATATATATATATATATAATATATATATATATATATATATATATATATAATATTATATTATATATATAATAATATATATATAATATAATATATTATATTAGTGATGCAAAGGTAACATCCGCATCCGCATCCGCACGCGGAGCATCCGCCTACAATTATTAAAGAATCCGCATCGCATCGCATCGCGCTCTTGCCTCTGCGTTGTTTGCGCGGATATTTATTGTCGGATTTAATAAAGAATTATTTAATAAAAATACTTAGATGAATCTGAAATAAAAATGAAAAATGAAAATGAGTTGAAGGCAATTCCAAAACGGCTTGATATTCCCAATATCTATAATCAAAAAACATTCCAACTCGCCTGGAATAGTACGACTTCACATTTAATGAAAGAATGGTGATTGCTCAAAGGAACCTCTTCTGTTGTACGCCAGTTCGGATATCCAAAGTTAGCATTCTTACTAATGTGAGAAAAATGAAATCATATCACACTGCATTAAGCTTATTGAAACCATTTGAAGAAATTACAAAAAAAAAAAAAAAATCCGGCGCCTCTACAGCTTCTGTCTCCGATGTAATACCATTAATCTCAACGCCTAAGGAAGATTGTTGAACATCTTCGAATTGAAAATGGATGAAGTTTAAAAAGAATTAGAAAAAGATGTATAATTAAACTAGAGCTTAGAAAAACGCTTTGGTTCTGTTGGAAATTAATGACCTTCATTACTATTTGCAACTTACTTAGATCCCCCGTTTATAAGGCAAGTTTTTTTGTTAACACAATATTAGAACAAGTAAATCGTCCACTTTTTAGTTGCAGTTGAAAAACTTCAATCGAACAGTCTATTAATTCGCCACCCATTAAAGGAAAAAAAACGAATCTACAGAACCAACACCTTCTACATGTAAACTAATAGCAGATTCACTAGTAAGAATTTCTACAGTATCAGTAGTGATGAAGAAGCAAACGCATTGCCAAAAGATGTAGTGAAATGATTGAAAAACTATCACAGAAAAACGACTAGATACAAATGATGATCGTGTCAGTTGGTGGAAATGTTAAGCAAAATGTTTACCCTCCCTTGAGTAAACTTGCAAGGAATACTTGGCTTGTCCTCCGACTTAATGTTCCAGATAGAGAGGTATTTAGGCAAGGTGTGTGGCAATATATGAGAAATAGAAACATTACTCTCTGAAGAAAAGGCAGAAAAATTGATGTTTCTCAAGCACAACCTTTATATATTGAATTTAAATACTAGTGCAAAAAAGTATATAATCCATTGTAAAGTCTTTCGTTAAGTGCGGAGTTTTGGGAAAAGAGGTTGGTGCGGGTGCCATTTGAGTTGGGTCCCCCATCCCGTACCCTATAACACAATTATATTAATAGATTGTTTCTAAAACTCGATATTATATATATATATATTATATATATATATATATTATATATATATATATATATTATATAATATATAGTAGATATAGTATATATATATAGTATATAATAATAGTTGATTATATAAATCAAACATTCGCATTCGCATCCGCATCCGGCCGGATGTTAAAATCAAACATTCGCATCCGCATCCGCATCCCCATTGTGAAAAAATGACATCTGCTGCATCACTAATAATATATAATATAATATAATATATATATAAATTATTATATATATATATATATATATATATGATTATGATAATATATATATATATATTATATATAATATATATATATATATATATTATTATATTATAATAGTTATTTATATATATATATATATTATATATATATATATATATATATATATATATGGTGAAACTAAAGAAGTTACCTCTCATATCTCAGAAAACTAAGATAGGCTACAAGAAAATGGAGGTAACACGAGTATGGAATTCAGCGTATGAAAATTGTATGGAAAAATGAAAAAAATTTTTTTTTGATTTTTTTTGATTTTTTTTTTATATCTCCAAACCTAAGATAGGTACAAGAAACTAATAACATAGTTTAGAATCAGGCGGCTGAATTAAAAATCGTATGGAAAAAATTTGAAAAAAAAATTTTTTTTTTTTTTTGTTTAATAAAGGGAATACCCCAGGGGTAAACCGCAAGATGCCAAAGAGTCGGGTCTCATTCGGCCTCCCGGGGCGACGACAGGGGACTTCGTCTCCCCACCTCTTGTCCCACGTCGGAATCGAGCCCCCTAAAAAAATTATATGCTGATTCCTAATATGTAATTAATTCATAAAAAATATTTTTTCCTTTTTTATCATACACATTTCACACGCTGATTTTCCAATATGTTATTAGTTTTCTGGTCTCGTCTGGTAGTTTTTGAGATATAAAAAAAAATATAAAAAATAAAATAAAATTTTTTTTTTTTTTCATTTTCCGCTACAAAATTTCATACGCTGATTCCATATATGTTGATAGTTTTCGTACCTTTCTTAGTTTTTGAGATATGATGCGGGTTAACTTCTTTAGTTTGGCCTTATATATATAATATATATATATATATTATATATATTATATATTATATATATATATATATATTATATGTAGTGATATATATAGGGTTATTATGTAATTATATATATATGTGTTGTGTGTGTGATTGTGTGTGTGTGTGTGAGTATATGAATGTGATAGTGGTATGTTTAGGTGGAGAGTGTTATGTAGTTGATGTGTATGCGCTCTACATTTGACTTGATGTGGCGCGCATATTTTGTATATTTATTTTTTTATTACTTTGTTCTAATTGCTCTTTAGTTCCTTTGCATGGGTTAAGAATAAAATAAGTTATATAGTTGAGCATAACGTAGTTTAAAAAAATGTGATATTTTTTTAAAAGTAATCCTGTTTTTGATGGATGGGTATAATGAATAAACGCTTCACTTGTTAGTTAGTAAAATTGCCATTAATTACGATATATTTCTAAGCAATGTCATTCGTTGATTATATGTAATTTCTTTTTACGTCCAAAAATCGGTAAGGTTATATGATAAGTATTGTTAAGTAAACTCAGATTTACTGTATATACTTAACAAAACTTATTTATAACCTAAACTTATTGGTCCTTAAACCCAATTTAAATATAAATTTCGATTATATTTATCAAGCAATGCTATCGTTGATTCATAATTATCTTCTTTTAAGAGTTTAAAAAAAATATGTATTGGAATTTATATTTTTATATATGAGTAGAGATTTGCATGCGCTATTAGACTCTTACATGGGGACAAAAGATATTAAAAATAAACGATAATCGGATAAAATATCGATATTTCTTCAGATTACACTAATTTCAACTATTACCAAAAATAAAGATTAAAAAGGATATTAAGAAAAACATCTTTTATTGACCTTGAATTCCTCCAAGAAAGGACGTGGGAATATATATATATATATATATATATATATATATATATAAATATATATTATATATAATATATATTAAAATATATATATAATATGATTATATATATATTATTATATATATATATATACATATATATATATATATATATATATATATATATAATATATATTATATATATATATATAATATATATATATTAAATTATTATATATATATTATATATAATATATTATATATTATATTAATATATATATATATATATTATTATATTACGGTGCATATATATATATAATATATATATATATATATATATTAATATAATCATATATAATATATATATATATTAAATTATAAATATATATAATATATTTATATATATAGTATATATATATAGTAATTATATATAATTATTATTAATATATATATATATATATATATCTAATTAGTATATTATATTAATATATATTATATATATGATATAAAAATAAGTAATAAACAAGTTTATAAAATCAAAGTTAATAGAGGATAATTACCAGCACATTAAGGACGAAAACTTTTATTTATTCAATAGAATAATAACGTCGAAATAATTTAAAGATAAAGCTTTCTTTGATTAATTCAGTACATTGCTACTAATACAAAAAAGTAATGAAAATAAATGCCGGCCCTCAATTAATTTATGTCCGAGAGGCTTTAGGAGCTTCTATTTACCACTTTTATCTTGTATCACTCACTAGCAAAAAAACGGTAATGTATTATTAAGTGCAAGGAAGTAATGAGTGTTATTACATCATATTGATAGGTATAAACTAAAGTTAAAATTTTATTAAAATTAAAGCATATATAATATAATATTAATATATACTATATAATATAATATATTAATATATATATATATTAATATATTAATATATATATACTATATACTATATATATCATATATTTATATTAATATATATATATATATATATACTTTAATATATATATTATCTATATATTATATAATCTTAATATTACTATTTATTCTTAAGTTTATGACTATTACTATTATAGCTTATTAATCATATAGTCTAGTATATATGATCTATAGTATTATACGTATTATATATATTATTATATATTATATATATATATATAATAAATAAATAGCATACACGGAACGCAACAAAGGAAAAATAATATTAGTTTAATGTCAGGGGCTGACATGCCCCTGACATTCTCATACGTGGCATTTGACATATCGTCTAAAACTGCTTAACAATTAGTCCATCTCACGCTAATATATATATATATACTATATATTATATATACTATATATATATCTTATATATACTACTATATTATATAATATACTCATCTATTTATGCATGGATGTCCTATATATATCTATATATATAATATATTATTAATATAAATATATAAATATATTATAACTATATATATATATATGTTAATATAATATATAGATTAAGTTAGTTTATATATTATATTGGCTATATTGATTATTTTATATATAGTATAATATATTATAATTTATATTATTTAGTTATATATATTATATTTTAGATAGTGAGACTTACCTTGAGAGATTTATAATTGGAGGTAGGTAAGTTAGCGTATATATTTAGTTAGATTATATAGTTATATTTATATATATTATATAGTATATCTATATGAGTTATAGCTCAATGGTATAGTTTATATTTATTAGTGTAATTAATATTATATTATTATTTAGTATATTATTAGTATTAGTTAATATTTATATATGTATTTTTATTTATCAATCTATTGATTATTAATTTATTCATTTATTCTTTATATTGTATTTATTATTATTAATTGATTTTGATTATTATTATTACTATATATATTAAATAATGAATAATAATAATAATAATTAAATTAAGTAATAATTAATAATAATTAAGTAATATATAATTAATAATATATAATAAGAGTAATTAATAGATTAATAATAATAATAATATATATAATAATAATAATAAATTGTAATAATTAATAATAATATATAAGTTAATAACGATTTAATTAATAAGAATAAAAGTAGGAAAACTTTTAGTGAACTATTAATTGACGTTTATCTGTTTATTTTAGAAATTAACAAATACTCACGGTATGAGCCTTCCAGATTTTTTTATAATAATAGTTTTGTGATGTCGTTTTAATAGAGTCTTGCCTCTGTACTTTTACATACGATGTATCTCAAGTCTCAAATCCTTTAGGGGGATGGAAGGAAGCAAATAGCGGAAGCATGGCGAAAAATTATTAATAAAGAATATTTGTGATAGTTGCAATATTACTTAATGATTAGTTTCCAACCTACGTCTCGTATAGCGAGAAGGTGCTACAGCCTACAGCCATTAAATCTTAAATGCGTTTTAAACGCGACTTATTTCAAACACTTTCCGAAGTTGTTTTTTTTTAGAAATTGAATAACATTTCTTTAATGCACTTTATACAGGCACATACGTAAATGCGCACAGTATACATACATATAAATTATTTGAAAACCAAGAAATTTAGGATAAAATGAGCCCGATACATCCTCTCAAGAACGGGGTTGCAAAATGGCAATATTACACAAAATTTCATAACAATTATGAGTGGAAAATATATACCTACAAACAGACATCTCTCATATCACAAACAAGTTGTCATACTTGCAATATACTTGTAATGGGAGGGGGGATCAGATTTCTGAATTCGTTCCCTATGGATTAACCTTGGCCTTAACTATTAAAACTTACAACTCATATCGACGGTAATTTAGCCACCTTTTATCAGTGACAATAAAGTAAATAAACCATTGTACTCTCTCTCTCTCTCTCTCTCTCTCTCTCTCTCTCTCTCTCTCTCTCTCTCTCTCTCTCTCTCTCTCTCTCTCTCTCTCTCGCATCCATGAAAGGGGCTATATTTTAACAGCAGAGAGAGAGAGAGAGAGAGAGAGAGAGAGAGAGAGAGAGAGAGAGAGAGAGAGAGAGAGAGAGAGAGAGAGAGAGAGAGAGAGAGAGAGAGAGAGAGAGAGAGAGAGAGATTCGCAATTAATTTTCGTTAATTTTTTACAAAGGTTTACATTGGATATACATGCGAGGAACACTCTCCTTGCATCAGTTTACGAATATAGCCTTTCAAATATTTTATCACAAAAACATTTCACAGCGAGAATCAATGCCCTGAAATCACCACATTCATGGTTCAAAATCTCCACAGCCAATCCTTCAATCAGTTCTGTTACATGTGTCATCGGAGTTCCCAGTGGTTATCATTGCTATTAGGCCCGGAAAAGACAACATGTCCCTTTATATTTCCTGGCCTAAGTGCCAGTAAGAACCATTTGGAATCTTCCCTAAGGAATTTTGCTCTAGAATTTTTGATTCATCAGTCAGACTTTCAGAGTAGTTTGGTCATTAAGCTTGTCCAACTAGTTCTATTTATGTTTCATTGTAAATGGTTCTACTGTAATCTGACATCAGCAGATATTTTGTTTTAAAAAATCTATTAATTCCTGGCCGGAGATTTACCGAAAGCAAAACTCACAGCAACAACAAGCAAACACAAAAATTTCAAGCAAACACAAAACTGTCGCGGCAATGCTTGGTAATGATGAAACTAAAGTTCAAAAAACTTGACAAAATCCCTTATAAACTTCTTCAACACTCCAACCTAACTCACCCCTTTCCTTGATTGAAATCTGTCCTTAGGTGATTAAGCCCACATGTTATTTATTATTTTCATAGTTTATATATAAAGTACTGAACTCTGACAGGTTTTCAGATAGCAAATGGCATGTTCGGATCCCTCATAGTTCGGTCAAGGGATGATCCACAGAAACATCTTTATGATGTCGACAATCCAGAACACGTGATGCTGGTGATAGACTGGTTGGACGCGTTGGCGATTGAAAAACAAGTCAGACATCATCACAATACGGTAAGAAAAAGTTATTGGAAATTAGTACTTTAAATTTCACTTTACTACGAATAAAAACCTTGAAACGTGTTTCTGAAAACTTTTTTTATTTTATTAATAGAGAGAGAGAGAGAGAGAGAGAGAGAGAGAGAGAGAGAGACGAGAGAGAGAGAAGAGAGAGAGTAGAGAGAGAAGAGAGGAAGAGAGAGAGAGAGAGAGAAAAAGACGGGAGAGAGGAGAGAGGGAGAAGAGAGAGGGAGGAGGGGAGAGGGGAGAGAGAGAGAGAGAGAGAGAGAGAGAGAGAAGGAGAACGAGAGAGAGAGAGACGAGAGAGAGAGAGAGAGAGAGAGAGAGAGAGAGAGAGAGAGAGAGAGAGAGAGAGAGATTTAAAATCCTAACCCAAAGACCTTGACAAGAACATGAAAAAATGTGAAACCAGGAATGGACCAAAATTTTGACGTTAGTTAAGTAGCAAATTTTTAAGGAATTATATTTTTTTTAAAGATTTTATTTCTCCAACTTTAAATATTTTTTAAAGGTTAAACGAGACTAAACGGAAGTTTTGCAATTCTATATAATTTTATAAAATAAGTTTGGTTCAAAGAAAATAGTAATAATAATAATAATAATAATAATAATAATAATAATAATAATAATAATAATAATAATAATAATAATAATAATAATAATAATAATAATAATAATAATAATTAATTATTATTATTATTATTATAATAATAAATAATAATAATAAATAATAATATTAATAATAATATAATATAATTCAAAATAATCAATAATATATAGTAAATTAATAATAATATTATTATTATTATTATTATTATTATTATTATTATTATTATTATTATTATTATTATTATTATTATTATTATTATTATTATTATTATTATTATTATTATTATTATTATTATTATTATTATTATCATTATTATTATTATTATTTTAATAATTATTACTATTATTATTATTATTATTTATTCATCATCATCATCATCATCATCATCATTATCATTATCATTATCATTATCGTTAGCGTTATTATCATTATTATTATTATCATTATTATTATTATTATTATTATTATTATTATCATTATTATTATCATTATTATTATCATTATTATTATTATTATTATCATATTATTATCAATATTATTATCATTATTATTATCATTATTATTATCATTATTATTATCATTATTATTATTATCATTATTATTCCAGTTCGATCTCGAACCATACAACATCCTCATCAACGGAATGGGAAAATTCAAACCAGTTCAAGATGGAAACAAAATGGCGTTTGCTCCCTTGTATGAATACAGGGTAAAGCCTGTAAGTTTTTAATTTTAAGTCTTATAAGTTTTAGATTAGGAAAAATGAAGTGACAGTAGTGATATTTCGGACACTCTGTGAATGCCTTTGCGGATGCGGATGTGGATGCGAATGGGGGCACTCGTAGAAAATTTAGTAGAATAATGATGGACACATAAACAATGAAAATTTTTTCTCGTTTTTTTAAATTGTTTTGAAGGAACATTTTGGAGCACCCAGTTGATGGATTTCTTCATGTCACCCCAGTTGCTTGCTCTTTATAGGGTTGTCTTTCACCCTTGCATGGAGTATTCCTCACACATCTGGATGGTTCCAGTCACACAACTCACCTTTAAAAGGTTGAGTCTTTGGCATTAAGTCTTATCAACTACTACTTCTTTAACTCACTCTTCCCAGTCTCTTTTAATCCGTCGTATTGTTGAGTCACTTTCTTCATTCTATCTCTACAGTATTACAATGGACACTTCTCTCCCTCTCTCTCTCATGCAATGGACACTGCTCTTCTTGAACTCTCATCATCTCTATTCTCTACTGTCTCCTACCATTCTCATCTCTCTCCTCATCATCTATCTCATTCATTTCTTCTCATTACTTCTTCATCTCTCTTCTCTCTATTTCCTCTCCTTCTCTTCTCTTACTCCCTTCTGCTCTCTCTCTTAACAGCGGGCACTGCTCTTATGGAACTCTCCGGTCGCATACCTCCCATTGAAAAGGGCCTCGGAGCGATATGAGTTTCAATACAATCTCACTTTCTCATATATACCTTAGCATTCTTCTCTGACCTAGACCAGTATCCCGACTTATGCTCAATCTTTCATTATCATCTCCACTTGAAATACATATATATATAGTTATATATATTTATATATATTAATATATTATGTATAGTATATATAATATATCATTATTGTTATGGTATAGGTATTTAGTGATATCGTAGGTATGGAAATATTGTTAAGTAATATATAGTATATATTCAGTATTATTGATTTTTGTATTTTTTTATTTATTTATTATCATATTTATATTATTTATATTATTTATTCTATTTTATTATACTTTTATTATTATATTATTAATTTATATTTTATCTTCATTATATATTTTATTATATATTTAATCTATATTATTTATAATTTGATTTATTTATTATATTATATATTTTTTTATATTTTATATTATTATTGTTATATATATTATATTATATATATATATATAAGTATATATATATAGATGTGAAAATTTAAAAAAAATTATTAAATAATATAGTTATGAGATTAAATATAATTACTCTACTCATCCACCTAATAAAACAATTTTCCCGTTAATTTATTATCGCTTATTCTATCAGTTGCAATGGTATTAGGATTATTCAGCTGAAGAAATTGTGGTTCAGCGTTTTCGATACAATGTCCGAGTTTATTTTTTATTTTAGAAGAAATTTAAATATTAAATTTAATTTAACAAGAACTACTGAAAATATTAATCAAATTTATATACAAAATGGCCGAACTTTGCATAATAATTATAATTTTATTTTTGAACTGTTAAAGTAGTTACGGTAATCTAAAAATGTTTCCTTGGTAAGTTTCCACCCAAATTGAAATTAATTTTTGACTTGTTAAGTAGTTTACTAACTATCAGAAGCATGATTTCCCTGGTAAATTAGTATATTTTGTGGTGGCTTACAGATGGCCGGGAAATAACTCAAAAATGATGGCGTAAGTAAAGAACTTCCTCCGTTTGAAAGAAGTCTAGCCAAATCAAAAAAGCTATTATTAAGAATAATAGCTTCAATTATTTATGTCGCAGACTGACGCGTATGTGTTGGAAAATCATACATATCTCACATGCTAGTAAATGATTTTAACAACCAAAATAATAACGTAAATATTATGTAACTATAATTCTCCGCGATGTCTCTATGTCACAAAGATGTTTTTATCGTCTCTGTGCTATTAGGGTAGTATATAACATCGGAGTGAACAGTAAATTAAATAATATTTGAAATACATATATTTTAGTCTTTGGAGTTTATATCAATTTACAATTTAACCTTTAACTTTATCAGGGTCTTCGTTATAGTTCAGTCAGAGTTTAGTACAGACTTGAAAGATTGCCTCCATAGAAATGTCCCTGCAAATGAAGGCCTGCTGGGAAGCTGCCTCTGACGGAAGTAATACTCAACCTCTTGAAGGTAATAATATAGTATATATATTATTATTATATATATATATATCTTATATATATAGGGTAATAAATAAAAGAAATTTATGCACTTATATTTTTATAATATGTACTTATTATATATTATATATATAATAATATATAATATATATATATCATATAGTATTATATATATATTAATATATAGTTATATATTTATATAATATATAATATGATTATATATAAATAATATATATATTATAATATTATATATATATATATATATAGTTATAAATATAAATATATATTATATGATAAATTCTTTTAAACTTATCAGACTTAAATTAAGATTTTTTTTTAAAATTTTTGAGGAAGGGAAACAAATATTTAAATCGTTCTTTGAATGAGAAGCATAAAACAAGTCTGCGGAGCCGTAGCCAGAAACGGAGCCGGAGCAGGAAGCCACGGACTCGCAAAGTTTCTGGTTGGTGGAACCAGAGCCTGAAGCTTGCGTAAGAAAATTTTAAAGCTTAGAACCGGGAAAGGTGAGAGTCTGGAGCTGGGCATTAAAATGTGCCGGAGCCGGGCCGAGCCGGAGCCGGAAGGAAAGAAAATATTTTTTACAGGCTCCGCAGCCCTGAGTCGTAAAGTACACAAATGTGGTAAAAAAAATTTAATACTATCCTCAAAGGTGTAGAGATTGTAGAGATTTGGGCTAAGGTTGACCAAAATGAACCAAAGGATTCGGGTAGTGTTTTATAAAAGTTAACCAAAAAATTGAGCGAGGAGAGTAGAGAGAGAGAGAGAGAGAGAGAGAAGAGAGAAGAGATGAGAAGGTAGAATGTATTTTTTAGTATTGAAGAGAGAGAGAGAGGAAGAGAGAGTGAGAGAGAGTAGAGAGAGAGA
This sequence comes from Trachelipus rathkii, assembly GCA_015478945.1. Taxonomy (NCBI): domain Eukaryota; kingdom Metazoa; phylum Arthropoda; class Malacostraca; order Isopoda; family Trachelipodidae; genus Trachelipus; species Trachelipus rathkii. Next base: position 9,173 of record JABUQX010079097.1, on the reverse strand, counting down.
GAGATGAGAAGAGAGAGAGAGAAGAATCAGAGCTGGAATTTTTTCCTCGGAAAAAACATTATAGCCTTTCTAGAAGATAGTTCCTATTGGTACAATGTTTGGTAACAACTCTCTTCTTTATGTGGATAGAGTTAGAGATGCTATTAGAATTCACTGTAAAAGAGAACCTGCTGGACCGAAACTTGTCAAAACGAATGGCAGAACTTTTAAACAATTGTATGCTGGAGGGCAAAATTTTACGTAGAGAGCATTCTACTTCCAAGCAAATATAGGCCCATTGAATACATACGGTCGCATCATATGGCTAAAGAGAATGCTCATATTAATTCTATAACATTTAGTGGGTTTGAAATATAATCTCAAAGCAGCTGCTCTCCCATGTGTATCTACAGGAGCATATGATTATCCCAATAAAGAAGCTTTAATTAAAATTGATGCTTTAAACAGCAGAAGGATCTATATACAAAAACATTGGTCTAATCAACTTCTCTTTCTTTACGGACGTCGATTAAACACTTTATTTAAACACTTTTACCGGATTAATTCCTATTGTCTTATGTCACTGATATTTTAAATCTAAACTTATTAAGGTGATACCTGTATCTAAAAAACTGAGATAGCTACATAAAAACTGAATACATTTTTGAATTCAGCGAACATTTTAATGTTTAACAAAGTAAATTTTTGTATTAATTATTATTGTAAATAATTAAAATTATAATACAATTAAAAATAACACGCCAGAATAGCATCTTTACACCTGGCATTCTAGTACTTCACCTGGCAGCGAGACTCCTTCTCCTCCTCCTAGCTGCGATAGGCGTCCGCAGAAAATTTTCCAGGGGGGGCAAAGGTTATTAACTATATATATATATGTTGTATATAATATATATATATCATATATATATATATATAGTATATATATTATATATATATTATATATATATATATATATAATATAGTATATATATATATATATATATATAATATGATATTCGGGGAAGATGCTTATAACTCTAATTAAAATTAAGCAAGTAAATAAAATTTATTTTAAAATAAATTATTTCTCATTTTGAGTCTAACAAGGCGAAAGGCAATCCATAACTCAGAAAGACGACGACGAAGATCCACTTGAAGAGATCGTTTTTAGAAAGGATTCCCTTCTTCAGGCATTACGTAGCTTCTCTTCTCTCCTCTCTCTCCTATATATATATATAATATATAGTATATATATGATATAAAAAAGAAATAATATATATTATTATATAGTATATATATATAATATATATATTAATATATATATATATATATATATATATATATATATATATATATATATAGTATATATATATATATATTTATATATATATATATATATACAATATTTATGAATCCCCCGAAAAAGAAATTGAAAGCCTCCTAGGCTTACGACGAAAACTTTATTGAGACATTCATATACGAGGTACCTGCTGACGCAGACTTGTTGCAATATTATTCACGAGTGAAGGCTAAGCATGCACAAAGGGCTATGAGCCGTTCATTACCCATCGTATCGTACTTTTCAGCCACGTTTTGACTCTTCTTAAAAGTAGAAAATGCCTTTCAATTGTGCACGTAGTTGAAGGAAAAGCAAGAGCAATCATGATCATGAGAGCGGTGTCTACTGATGGATAAAATGTTTTAGAATGCTTCAATAAATCACAATTGGACTGAAATGTCATTAATTAATATGGCTTTAGACCACAATCGTCATATACCAAAAGACTCGGCTTCGGCAGAAAATTGTCCATGAACTCATTGACCTTATTACTTCAGAATTGAACTTTCTCATTTCATCCAATGAACTTTTCCTTGCGATTTTCAATATAATTCGGATGAAGGATATAAAGAGAGAGAGAGGCCGTGTTCATTTGGATATTCTGATAATTCTCCTTCAAGGACAGGGTCCAATATTTTTCTCGGGCTGAGCCCTATTTCACCCCCCCCCTAAAATTGAGCATAAAATCGGAATTTTCAGGCCGATTTTGACCGCTAATAAACACCAAACTGGTATGCAGCTTTTTTTTTTTTTTTTTTTTGCCTGCCTATTACGCGGTCATTTTCGGGTGTTTTTCCTGTGTCTGTATTCATTTTCAGAATTTTCTAATTTTTTCATATTTTAGTATTATTGGACATTTTTTCATTTAACTTCCAGAACTATTTTCGAAATGAACTGATTCAAACTATGAAATTATATGCATAGAGGTCCAGTTACCGTTACAGAGTAGTCACAATTGTTTTTTTTTTTTTTTCGATTTTTTTTGAAGTTTTGTGCTCGAGCGTTGTCGCAAATTTTCCAAACCCACTTTAATTACGTGAAGCGCCTAAATTTTAAAGTAAAATGCGGGATAATTATCTTTTACTGTTTTGGGCGAAGTGTGTGAAATGTTTCTCAGGGCATAAGAGTAGTCGTTAGAAGATGCAACATTTTTTTACTTAGATAATTTCTTTGTATAATTGTAGTTAGTTTGGATTTGTTCTTGGAACGAAAAGTTTTCTTAAAAAAAAAAATTTTTTGGAACAAGATATCATTTTTTCATTTTTCTCTTTTAAGTATACAAAAAATTATCTTGATAAGATGCATCTTTGGTGCCCTACTATATAAGCCATGAAATTTGATGTTGATCGAATGAGTAGGTTTACATTTTTCAACTTTCCACGCGAAAATGTCAATATGTTTAAGGCATATTTTTGTTATATATAATAATATTATAGACTTTTTGTTCGCTCTCATCCTTCTACACCTCACGCAGTGTGATAGGTATTGATAAATAAATCCCTTAAGTAATTTCACTCTAGGGGCCCAGGTTCAGATCCCAGCAGAGTGAAAATTACTGTAGGGGTTATTTTATCAGTATATGTTATATATTCTGTGATTTTTAATAATTAATATATAATATATATATATATATATATAAATGATATTAATCTTACTGATATAATTATATATATATGTATATAGTCGATCATAATATTATATATATATATATATATATATTATATATTATATATATATTACATTATACTTGTATATATATATATATATAATTTTAATATATACTAGAGTATATATATATTTAGGATATATATATTATATTATATTTTTTTATATATATAGTATAATATATAGTATTATATAAAGACATTAGAGTATTATTAAAAAATGTCAGATCCCGATGTCCAGGGGGGGCACTATCTTATTTCAATTAGGCGACTCTGGTAGAAGGATCGAATATCAAAAAGAATATAACTTTTAAGTTGTAACAGGAGCTTTACTATACTTATATACATATATATACAGCTATAAATTTAATAAAAATAAAGAATTTAATATATATTTGAAGATAATATAGCTTATATATATATCTATCATCATATATATATATTTATATTTATAGATATATAACTGATATACTCATATTACGAGTATATATGTAGACTTCGTAACCTATTATATATATATTTACAGCATAAATATTTTTGCTTAAAAACTTAAATGAAATAATGTTATGATTACTTTATTATATATTATATCTACTATGTATATATATGTGTATTATATATACTCATTCATCTAACATTTACATCCTGTGCTCCAGGAAGGGATTCTTTATGTGGCCTGTTCAGCACGGCCTAACCTCTTTCTCTTTCTCTCCCTTTTCTATCTTCCAAGTCCACGCCTCCTTCTTCGATCAGCTGAAACATAGATGGCATTTGAAGTCTTCTCAGCGAATTCTTTACGGAGATCTTCCATTTCTTCCGTGGTCGTCCCCTTGGTCTGCCTCCTTCCGGTCCCCAGTCCCACCTCCCTCAGCACACTCACCACCATCCATCCTTTCCAAATGCCCCACCACCATTATTCTGTACATGCTACTATTGTTTATAATAGATGATTCTCCCTATACCTTTCTTCTAAATTCTTTCATTTCTACACTCTGTGCCCGTCTAGCTTCTCCAGCCTCGTTTCTCAAACCCATTCACCTTTCTCGCAGCTCTGCACTCTGCCACTCCTTCTTTTCTGTCTACTGCCATTTCGCGCCCCCTAGAAACACTCTGTCGTTAAATATACTCCCGAAAATTAGTCTTCTTCACCTCCCTCTTCCAATCATCATTTAATCTAATACTTAAATAGGTCTAACTGTTCTCCCGTACTTATAAATTCTGCTCGCAATCTCCATATGCATTTCCTCCCTTTCTCCACATTCCCCCAGATTACTTGTTATTTCTCATACAGTTTTTAATACCACGACCATCCAAACCCTCCACGCAAACTTTCTCCCTCCTCCTCTGCACTAAACGTCCATATTCCCTGTTTCTAATCCTCGTTCATGCCACCAGGCTCTTCTCCAGTTTACTATAAGCAAACAACCCGCTCTACAGTTCGTTATCTTTTTATATAATAGTATATTATATATATATTCCTATATAATATATATATAAGACACTAATTCTTATATATATATATATATATATATATATATATCACTCTATATAATTTAATTAATACTATATAACCCAATATAAAAAATATTTATCTATATAGTATAAGCATATAATATCTATCATATATCTATCTATATATTACTATATATACTAAGTATATTACATTTATGTACACATTTATGATATAAATTAGTATATTCAGCATACGCTAACTTTATATTATATTCTATTGACAATTAAATTTTCATATATACCTATAAAAAATATTATATATATTTCTATTGATATTATTAAGAAATTAATAAAATAAATTCATACCCATAGATATAGATCTACTAGTGCTCACGGCTTATCTATCTGTAATCTTACCTATATGTTATAGATATATATTAATTCGGTTTATATATACTCTTCCTGGTATAATATTACTCTAGGTACTCAATATATAGGTATTGTTTGACTAATACTTAAATTTGACAAATTTTTACAGCAATGTCATATACTATATATAAGTAGTATAGGAGGGAAGTTGGCAGGTAACGAATTTGTGAGGAGGTGTTAGGTCTATATTATAATTTTTTGATCTAATTATCTAAAATTTATATTATATTTATATATATTATTACAAAAAAAAAAGAAAAAAACGTAATAAAACAAAAATTATCATTTTTTTTTCCAAATTTTTTTTTCTAATTTTGATTCTTTCTTTGCTCTCGAAACATTCTAGAGCTAAAAAAAGCCAAACTTACTTCGAACAATTAAATTTCCCGCCCACCGTCTCCCCTCTGGGCAAATCATTCCCGGGGTTCTCCAAGGCTCCTGTGGGCCCACACGAATCCGACCCTTCCTCCTTACCCAGTGCATTCGTACACATCAATAAATAGGAAAATTATTAGAATTACTGTAATCAGATATGCAGTGAAATAATTTTCTATTTTGACTATCAAAAATAAATTAATTAATATTTCATGTCGTAAAATTAAAAGAAATTATGTCTATATATATATTTACCATCTAGGATTAACTTTGATCTTCTAGGCTCTGTAGTCTTTGGCTCACAATAACGATCTCCGCTGAATAATACCCTCATCTTGCTCACCGACTGTTGGGACTTAACCGGCTATCGATTTCGGCTTCATTTATTTTGATCTGAATTACATTCGGGTTCATTCACCTTCTTCTCCCGGTAAGGTGAAAAGCGGAAATTAGGAGAGGTTGAATCCAATGAAAATCTAAATAGAAATATAAATCGTAAAATATTTTCATAATTAATTGATATAATTAAAAGAATTTTTTTATTCAAGATTTAATAATACACAGAAATATTTGATTAATTTTAAAATTCAAATTTTGATAAATTTTTAGTTCTTTACATTTTTTCTTCAAAATGGAAACATTTTACATCAAATAATAAGTTTCGATCTTCTTATAAAAAATGTTAAAGATAATTACCTCAATTAATTATGTTTTTTCTTAGGTAATTTTTGTGTAGTTATAGTGATCAGATAATAAAAAAATAAGATTGTCACCCATTTTGATTTTGACTCAAAAAGTAGGGGAGGTCGCGACGAGTGAAGTGTGAGGAAGGACAGCGCTCCTCCGCCCCGTGTGTCAACACAGAGTAAAAACTCGCCTTTTATCATCAAGCGCAAGACCTGCACACATACAAAGTAATCCACGCGATATCTACAACAGCGCGAGACACAGCTACGCACACCAAGAACATACTATTTCTTCTTTCTATTAATTACTTCTTTTATCTTCTTATCTCTTCTACTTCTTCTTCTTTATTCTTCTTATTTTACTTCTTCTTCTTCTTACTTCCTCTCTTCTTATCTTTATCTTCTTATTTCTTCTTTTCTTCTTCTTTTATTCTTCTTCATGATCTTCCATTACTTTATCTATATCTTCTTCTTCTTCTTTACTTACTTGCTTGATTTATTATCTTCTTTTATTCTTCTTCTTCTTTCTTCTTTCTTCTTATTCATTTCTTCTATTCTTTATTATTATTATATATATTTATCAATTATTGAATTATTTATTAAATTATAATTAATTATTTGTTAATTTATTATTATTATTTAATTATTAATTATTATTATATTATAATTATTAATTATAACTAAAATATAGAAAACGTTACTCTTTATATTAAAAAATTATAGATATATCAGTAAGTGAATTAATTAAATGGCTATATATATATATATATATATGCTGTATATATAATTGAAAAATTTATATAAATATGGTCGTAAAAAATAAAAATTACTTCAAGATTAATTGAATTACACAATCTTAGAAATCAATAATTATAATTGACTTATCAATATGTACTTTAAGGTAATAATTCATTAAAATAATATATATTACAAAAAAATACTTTCGATGGTTTTATTGCAACTTTAATTGAGTTTGAATCTAAAACTAGAAAAGAAGTGTAAAGGAAATATAGGGTAAAAATTTCTAATCTCATAACCACTAATGCTACTAACAAGTTTACAGAATACCCTAGCTTATATTATTGACTTAACTGCCATATCAATAAATAATATATAAAATAATTAATAATTAAATATATTAATATATAATAATATATAATTAAATAATATATATAATAATTTAATAATTAATTAATAATTAATAATTAAATTAAATATAATCAAATAAATATAATAATTTTTTCTAGTCTCAATTAGGAAGCACTGTTATTCCCTTTTATAATATTACCTGTATTTAGCATGTGACAAATACTTCACCTACTACTACACATACCTTATTAATTCCTTTATTAATCTCTCCTTTCGTTATATATTGATATATTATGTCCATAACTATTTTCATTATGTTCCCTTTTTTTTATTCCCACTGAAGTACCCAGAGTTACTTTAATTCTATAATTATATTTTTGTTGCTGAAAAGAAGAAACTGAAGAAAGGAGCTCAAAATTCGAAAGATTTCAAAATGACTCACAGCATTGTCTAGGCACATTTTCAAAGCATAGTAAAAAAATTTAAAGGAGAGAAAGAGTAATAAACTTAAAATAGGAAGTACTGTACTACCACTAGCGCTATGATATAGAGAGAGAGAGAATAGAGTAAGAGAGAAGAGAGTATATATATACAGAGAGATATAGATAAGTAAGAGAAGAGAGAGAGAGACGAATAATCACTGGATAAAGGTAGGGTTTTACCGTGACCCTATGATATGCATGGCATTGCTTGAGAGTGCTGTACAGGAGTTTTATTTAATTTATCTAATGGACCTATGAGAATATTAGTGAGAATGTGAAGGTTGTCGTCATATCACCAGATGGATCTCAATTCTTAATCAGTATTGAAAGGATGGTCTGTTAGTGGAAGTGTATAAAACTCTAGAGTAACACTCAATGTGTCTTTCAGTCATTACTTATGGAATGGGAGACATTAAATTCATTTTTTTAATCGGTAACTGGATGAGAGATAAATAAGAGTGATAAAGTAGAGAGATGAGAAGAAAACAAATAGGAAAAATGATTGTCAATAGGTCGGAAGACCTGTTGCTGGACTATAGTTATTGTGAGAGAAGAGAGATGAGATGGGACAAAGCGAGGAGTATTAAGAGATAATAGAGAGAGAGAGATAAGATAGGCTTAAGAGTGTTAAAAGTTTAATAAGTTTCAAGAAAACAAATAACTTATTCTGTAAAAGGAGATCTAAAATAATAGATAAATTAGTTCACATAGGTTGAGACCATATAAATAAACGAGAACTCAGGATAAATTAAACGAAACAAGGATTCAATTTAAGAAAAGTGAATTGTCAAATGATGGGAGAAGTGGAGAGGGGAATTTTGGTACAAAGGTTTGAATGAGTTAAGTTGAAGTGGGAGGTGTGACTATAATATTGATGATAGTAAATGATGTATGGGGTGAGGATGTATAAGTATATATAGGTAGAGGAGTAGAAAAGAAGGAGACTACACCGTGTAGTGGACAGAATAGATAAAGTAAGTTGTAAGAATAAAATAATAATTACAGAAACTAAAAATATTGGAACTAATGGCTATATATAGATTAAGGAGGAGGATACCGGAAACTAGAGAGGAGTTAATGTAATCGCTAAAGATTGAAGAAAAAAAATTTAAAAGAAAACATGAAGCGAGGTTTATAAATATAGCCACGGATAGGCAGAGAGTAACGAGATAGATACTAGCTGACTTTATAGTAGAGAGAGAGATGCATGAATGTGATGAGTATGATTAATTAGAGATGGCTAAATGACGTAGATGACGATATCCAGTTAATTAAGTTTGAAAAGGTTGAGATGAAAATGAGAGAGCAGAGAGAGAAGGAAGGGTTAGTACTAACATCCATCTTTGTTACTGGGCCTAGTAATGATCATGCAGGAAGGATACCGTTAGAATAGCAATTTATTGGAGAAAGTCCAACAGATTTTAACGAATAATAAGTTAAGCTAGATCGCCCAGTATGCTCCTGCTAAATGGAGGAGTTTCAAGGCTTTTGTGTTCTAGATTATAGTCTTAATATACACCCTGATAATGGCCACTCATTATACATCTGGAAAATATCCTCCACTTCAGCAATAACTTCCATACAGAAGAGTCTGGCTATAAATATAGTTATTAAATTTTTTTAAACATATCCCATAATATATCAGCTCCTCTCTCATTCCTTATTCTATCTTTCTTGG
>JABUQX010079096.1:5000-10000 GCA_015478945.1 Trachelipus rathkii | reverse complement strand
ACACACAATCACACACACACACCACACGCACACACACCACAACACACAAAATTACCAACACAACATTTCCTATTACACTTATACACCACATCACTTATACACACATTCACTATGCCCCTTATACACACATTCACTACTGACACTTGCATTTAACCCCATAGACACTACATTTTACACTTAAGCCACAAGCGGTCACAAACACCCACCACCACACACACACACACACCACACACAACACACACAACACATACACACACCCCACTTACACTTATTCACACATTCACTATGACACTTACACTCACCATAGACACTTAAACACTTAACATTTACAAAGACTTATACCACACGTATAAACTACAGCGACCAAGCCTTTGGTTCTTCCATGGGTCATTTTAGCCACCTAATTTTAGGCACTTAAAATTTTTATTAAAAAAATTTTCGCGAAACCTAAAACTGTAACTCATTACAGACATCTTTTATATTTTACTTAGTACTTTTTAATTTATAAAATTTTTTAAAATTGCATGTACGAACTTTTACTAACAATTGTACCGAACTTTTTTATTAAAAAATATACTTCTTACAGACCTTAAAGCATAAATCAGTAAATCAATAGAGGTGTTTAACCTTAACACTAGGGGGTGATTAGTCTGCTTTCTTGTTTTAACGTTTTACTGTTTTAAAAACTCATGTTTTAAACTGCTTACTGCTGTTTTTTACTGCTTTAACTCATATGTTTTTCTGCTTTAACTCATATTTATTAACATTACTTACCTTAAAGCAGTAAATCAGTAACTCAATAGAGGTGTTACTAGCACCTAAGGGATTAGTATGCGTTTGTTTTACTGCTTTAATACTGCTATAACTTTCTGCTTTACTGGCTTTACACTTTCTGGCTCTACGCTTTAAAACACTCATATAGCATTACATACTTAAAGCAGTAAATCAGTTCATCAATAGAGGTCGTTACTAACACTATGGGGGGATTAGTTGGCTTTTGTTTTACTGTTTTTACTGGCCTTTAACGTCATGTTTTTACCTTGCTTTAACTCATGTTTACTGCTTTAACTTATATGTTTTACCGCTTTAACTCATATATTTTATTAACATTATGTTTTTTATTTTGTTTTAATTTCTTTTTATTTTATTTTTATTTTTATTTTTATTTTTATTATTATTTTTATTATTTTTTATTATTTTATTATTTATTTTTTTATTATTATACTTAGTGTTATTTACTTCATGCTTATTGTTATTATTATTTAGAACACAACATTCACTATGCACTTATACACACATTCCTATGACACTTATACACACACACATTCACGTATGTCACTTCATTTACCCATAGAGACACTTACATTTACACTTATACACATGCGGCCACACACACACATTCACTCTGACACTTCATTTACCCATAGACACTTACATTTCAACTCACAACACAGTCACACACAAGAATTTACTTACACTCTTCACACAGATTCTACTTACACCGCAGATTTACCCACTCACACACACAGAATTTACTTAAACACACACACCATGTACACAACACACACACGCCCACAACACCGCACACGTCACTTACACATTACGTATAATTTATAAAACATAATTTTAATGTTTTAATTAAACACGTACATTTATATTACTCATTCAAATATAACTAAATTTTTCAAAGTTTCTTAAAACTTCTATAATAAATCAATCATTACCTTTGAAAAAAGAATTTATTATTAACTGTTAATACTTTTTGTTTAATAAATTTTATAACTCATCAGTTTTAAAAATAACTTTTACATAACAATTTTATGAAATTATTATTAAAAACAATATATTTTACCGTACTTAAAGCAATAAATCAGTAAATCAGCAAGGTCAGCCCCTAGCACCCCTCTACACCAAGCTATGCCCACGTTTTGTTCTATTGGCTTACTGCTTTACATCATCTTTAGCCATGTAATAAGTATAAAAAGAACAAAATAAGTTCTTCTCTGCTAACATAACATGTATTTTATTAAAAATCATTCTAAATTCTTATTTAAAAATAACAATTATTCACTTACATTTATATTATTAGCTCGATTGTTAACTAAAACTATTTCAAAGTTTTTTAATAATTCGGGTTTTCTTTATTATTATCTATGTACATTGCACAATACATCCACGAGAAACACAAAACCCGGCAACCTCCTTACAGGATACGAACTGACCTCTCTCTGTAAAATGTGTTGTTAGGATTAATCCTTTTTGTATTCCCGGGGCGCTTTAAGCCTAATCCGCCAGGTCAAAATATATTTTCAAACTGACCTTATTTTCTGTAAAATGTGGGTGCAATAACACGTTAAGGCCTAAATTTTAGGATAAGCCTTTTTGTCGACGGTCTAATTTAATCCTAAAACCAGGTCAAAAGGTAATTCCCGTATATACTATTAATATTGTTATTATTATTTTTATAAATATATTTCAAACTGAAACCAATGCTGGATCGGTAAGATCCTTTAAGCATGTAAGAAGGAAATGTTTTCCTTACTTGTGATTGGTCGGCAGTAGTTTTTCCCCTAGTTCATCAGCTAACCACCCAGGGCTAGCATGAGCCCACCCGCAAGGCCAGCCAAACCCCACCGCAGGTGCGTCCCGCCGGGCCCGCCCGCGCGTGCGCCCGCAGGCGGTAATATTTCCGCGTTCCCCAGCCCGCAGCGATGCGCCCGCAGGCGCGTAATTTTCCGCGTTCCCGCCCGCCGCGTGCGCCCAGGCAGGCGCAATATTTCCGCGGCGATATGAAATATATATATATATATTATATATATATATATATATATATATATATATATATATATATATATTTTATATATATATATATATATATAATATATATATATACTATATAAATATATATATATATATATTATAATATTATATATATATATATAATATATATTATATATATAAAATAATATATATATATATATATATTATATATATTATATATAATATTATTATATATATATATATATATATATATATATATAATATATTATATATATATGATAATATATATATATATATATATATATTATACTATATTATATAGTTATATATATAATATATATATATATATATATATATATAGGTATATCATAATATATATATATAATATATATTATATAATATATAATATACTATATATATATATTATATAATAATATATATATATATATAATATATATATAATATTATTATATTTATATATTATATATATATTATATATATATTATATATATAAATATATTCATATGATATATATATATATATTAATATATTATATATATATTATATATATATATATATATATATTGAATATTCATAGTATAAAGTAAAAACACGGGTGTCAAGTGGTATGGAGGAACGAGGAAGAAACACACTATGTGGTGGAATGAAGATGTGAAGAGAGCAGTGGGCGAAAAGAACAAGAAAATGAGAAGGTGGTTGAGGGGAAGAACAGAACAGAGAAGAGCTGAATATGTGATAGCAAGAAACAGAGCAGAGATAGTGAAGAGGGAGGCAAAAAGGCTTGTGGCGGAAAGGATGGCAGAAGAATTGGGAGAGGATGCAGAGGGAGGAAAGAAGAAGATTTTCAAGCTGGCAAAAACATATAAAAAATCAAACAAAAAGCTTTATAGTATCAAAAATAAAGAAGGGGAGGTACTTACATCACAGGAAGAGGTAAATGAGAGGTGGACTGAATATTTTGGAGAACTCCTAAATGTAGAAGAGGGGAGGAATGTGGAAGAGGAGCAATATATGGGAGAGGAGATGGAAGGGGTGAATCCGATAACGATGGGAGAATATGAGGAAGCTTTGTCAAAAATGAAGAAAGGAAAAGCGCCGGGAGAAGATGGAATTGCGATAGAGTTGATAAGGGAAGGAGGAGAAGAATTGAAGAAGAAAATAGTGGAACTTTTTAATAAATGCTGGATGGAGGGTGTAGTTCCCAGTAGATGGGGGAGAATAGTTGTTTTGCCCATTTATAAGGGAAAAGGTGATACTGGAGATTGTGGAAACTATAGAGGAATAGCTTTATTGGACCATATAGCGAAAGTGTACGAAAGGATTTTAGAAAGAAGATTAAGAGGAGTGATAGAGATACAGTTGGGAGAGGAACAATATGGGTACAGGAAGGGCAGGAGTACTTCGGATCTGTTGTTTGCTTTAAGAATAGTGTTGGAGAAGAGCTGGGAATTTAATAAAACAGCAAATATTGACTTACCTGACCTAACGAAAGGCATTTGACTCTGTACCCAGAGCTAGACTTTGGAGGATGTTGGGGGAAGTGTACGGAGTGGAGGAAAGACTGAGGAGAGCAATAAAAAGCTTGTATAGCGTTTGTGAGTGTAATGTGAGAACAGGATGTAAAAATGAGAAAATATATATATATATATATAACATATATATATTATATAGTTTGTGTGTATATATAGATATATATATATATAAAAAAATATATATATATATATATATATATATATATATATATATATATATATATATATATATATATATATATATATAGTATAATGAAATGCAATAATTTTAACCTTGCAATCAAATTTGTAATTGTAAATACCCCCTAATGTATTTTCACCATGCTAGGATTACGAATCCTGGACCCTAGCAGAATGAGCGTGCATGTGTCTTGAGATCCCAACATACGCGCATCATCTTCAGCGCGACATATACGCCAAACCAACAGTAGAGTATACATATCAACCGAGAATCCAAGCGTTTTAATCAGCATATCACATGCCAACCGGCACACGAGCGAGAAGTAACGCATCACCACACGTTATCTGACATGAGATCACTCCCCTCAGCCACCGGCACTACAAACATATCGCAACAGGACCGCGCGCACAGCAACAACGCGCTCAGACACCCAAACGACCGAGTCAAACAATCACACAGCGCAGACAAATGTGAACAGGCAACCG
>JABUQX010079095.1:12500-26344 GCA_015478945.1 Trachelipus rathkii | reverse complement strand
GATTATTATTTTATTATTTCTTATTTTTATGAAAAATTAATAAATATCAATATTTTTCGATTTGTTTTATTTTTGTTCTTTTTAATAAATTTAATAATAATATAAAATCATGTTACTAAATTATAAAAATTTAATAGCATATTATACGCCTTTGTGAGCGCTTTTTCGATCCGTTAGAATTTTTATAAATTTTTTTTTTCCCTATTTTTTTTTATATGGTTTTTTTTTTAGTTTCAAATCAGATTTGCAAAGCTATAAGGTTTTGAATTTTTTTAAATAATATCCGAATTTTCGTACGATCAATTTATATATAAATTAATATTGTGATACTTATTCTTAAATTAGTATTGAGAGTATATGAAAGGTAAATATTGGTGGTAATTTGTGGTATTGTTTAATTTATGTAAAATTTATGGTAGTAAACTTAAACCATAAAAAGGGCTTTGAATACACATTGTTACCAAGACTATAAATAATATATTTTTTACAATTAATTTTACTAATCAATTTTACAGATTTTTTTAACTCTTAGGTATAGTGCTAAAATAGTTTTATAATGTTCTATTTTCCTCTTTCTTAGTTCATCTCTAATCGGCAAAAAAACTGGAGGTCCTCTGTAATTTCTGTTTCTTCAGTGATTCCTTTGTTGTCTTTCTTTCCGTTCTTTTGGGGGTCATGATGGATTTGCATATGAGATTCATTGCTTCCTTCTTTGTCTTGTTTTGAGTTCTTTGTATTTACTCTTTGGTGTCCATCCCTCGGGACCGCTCTGAATATTGCTCTGGTGGGTCTATACGACGTGATCTCTTTTCTATCCATTCTCTTGTGCCTTCCGAATTGTTGATTAAATCCTATAATATTCTTCTTGAGGGCCACCCTGCTATCACTATGAGGTAACCTCCTTGAGCTGACACCCTGCATTACTTATCCTCCTACATTTTCCTCTGTATTATGTGGTTTTTATTTTTACCCTTAAAGTATTCCCTCTTGTACTTCTGGACTGTACAGGTTTTTACTTGTTCCTTCATGTTCAGTAATTGTCTGAAATATTTAATCCTTCTTGTCTGATTGGTGATAGAGACACTCTATATCATTTCTACTTGATTTCTTGTTTGGGGAGTAGAATTAATCAATCTACTTCCTTGAGGAGTATCAGGTTATTCTTTTGGTTTTACAGAAGTTTTTTGTTGTTTCTTCTTTACAGGTATTGCTGCTGTTCTTCATCTTTTGTTATTTTCCAGGTATAATATTTTTTTCATCATAAAAATTAGGGGTGAAACCACGAAGAAGTGATATGGATGTATTCTTGAGTCTTAAGAGGGTGTTCTACTTCTTCTAGGTTTCCATAATCTTGTCTTATCTTTCTTGTGTAACACTTCGGGTGAATCTCATATGTTTCTTGTAATTCATCTGGATTCTTTTGCATAATCTTTCTCAATCATTTATCTATAATTTATGATAAAATGAGAGTTCGTGTAAGTCTTTTCTACTGAATTATATTACATTATCTTCCGTGTGACTCGTATAATAATTTCGTTGATTTTAAACACGAAAGCATAAGCTTAGTTTGGCTCCTTTATTTTGTATTTTTACATATATTAAGTCTCTTTCGATTGGAATACTTTTTCTTTTAATTTTAAGAAAAACTTAAGTTTAAGTCTCTTTCGATTGGAATAATTTTTCTTTTAATTTTAAGAAAAGCTTAAGTTTAAGCTTCTTTCGATTGGAATAATTATTCTTAAAATTTTAAGAAAAACTTAAATTTAAGTCTCTTTCGATCAGAATAATTTTTCTTTCAATTTTAAGAAAATCTAAGTTTAAGTCTCTTTCGAATGGAATTATTTTTCAGTTAATTTGAAGAAAAGCTTAAGCTTAAAGGCGTTTTTGTAGTGGAGTCTCTTATATATCCATGCAGGAAAAATGTGGAGATGATCTCAATTGGAGTCTATTATATCTGATGTATTAATTTTGCTATTATTGAGCAAAAGATAGGTTTAATACTTTGGCCTAATCGCTGCGCTGCAGTCCGTTTATTCAAAAAGTTGACCGGTAGGAAATTTTCAATTATCTGCTCATTCAATTCTTCTAATACACCATTTTTGACTGGTTGTTAGGGCTAGATATTATTTTAATCCTTGTTTTTTTAAATACTGACAATTAAAGTTAGACTTAAAAATAATAATGGAAAATTTATTTAGTCTTTTTTTTATCATTTTCCTTATTAGAAATTTGGTTCAGTCTTTTAGTATTGTATCCTCGTAGTATCTCAGTAGAACTCACTTCTAGATTTTTATAGAGAAATAAGAGTTTCCGTCGTTGAGAGTTTATATTTATTCGAGAATGTGTTTTTTGTTATGAATGGAGGTTGTGAATGGGGATATACCTTGCCACATGTACTCTTGAAATACGTGAGCTATAAGAAGAGGCCTATTCTGTTTATTTCTGCTTTTGGAGCCTTAGGACCTTTTAACTTTATGCACAGGATACGCTCACCTGAGAAATATCTTCATCAACTTTTGCTTAGATGATGGAAAAACGTATCTTTCTCTAACTCGTTTTCAGATCATCTGCTGTCCCCAGTCATGTCCACTTCCAAGTGAAGAATTGGCAAGTCAATTTATCTGAGTAGATCATGCTAGATCTTTGGGATCGCTGTTATTCTTATGGTTCTTTTTTTCTGGTTGCCTATAGTACATACTACTTTCTATGGAATATATGTGATTAAGTTTTATGGGTTTCCTAGCCACTTATACTTAAATTCTTTTAATCTACGGTGCATTCTCCTCGTATCATATTGAAAGTTCTTTCGTTAAAATAAATCTTTTCTTGGTATACTTGGTTTTTTTCTTTCTCCTTTGAATAATAATACCGTTTGGTAGCTTTTGCTTGGTTGCTCTTACTGTCTATAAATAATCAGTTGTCGGTTGGTATATTAGTTTTTCACTCGTCTTAATATTTTATAGTTGGCCGAACAATACTATTTAACTTAAATATAATTTCAGCGGTGCTAACCTCTCTTCCAGTTTTTGCTGCTTATTAGTGAAAGTATAAAGCAGCAGTAGGTTGGTTTATCAGTTTATATGATGTGGTTGATTGGGATATTATCCAAACACCTGTAATTTTTAACTTTCTGTAGTGTAAAAGTACAACAGCTAAATTCCTTTTCTATATATATTATAGTGAGTTCAACTGCCTGCTTAACACTCTTGAAACGAACGATAATGGCTTTTCCTTGCCATCGTCCGACATTTGGTAATAGAACTCCCCCTATTCCATATTTCGCTAAGGCGTGCTGTACTATAAAAATTGGCTGAATAATTCTGTGGAAATGTTAATGAGTGTTGAACTAACGCAATTTTCTCTTTTAGAGTTCAAATGTTCTTTTTTGGTGTTTCTCCTTCCACCTCGAACTTAATCATTCTTTAAATTAAGTTATATTATATGGTTTTGCTCATATTAGTGCAATAGTCATCTATATTAAAATTGAGCGAAAATAACTGAAAATCCTATAAAGATTGTGTTCCTTGACACTTTGCTGAGGGACGAAACTTCTTTCTCATCGGATTTCTATTTTTCTTTTTCGCTGGATCTGTGAAATTCTCGTCTCTTCCTATTTTATAAATCCTAAATATAATGTACTATTTCGAATGTTCATGAAGCATGTTAGTTTGTTAAAACTTTTAATCTCTTTAATTTGTTTATTATACTTTCATGGTAAAATTTTATTCTTAAAAGTTTTTCAAAAATGTTCTGCTTTTTTATGTTTTTTACCTCATGATGAAGACATCTATCTTCTAAATACACTTGGGCAATTGGTCCTAATAAATGGTTTAACGCAACCTGCATTGTCCTTGCATGGCATAGGTACTTGGGGCATTTCTATGCCCAAATAATAATCTGGTTGGCAGAATAATCCTTTCCTTGTACGGAAAGCCATTAAATTCTGTGTTTCCTCCTCGACTTCGAGGGCATGATAATTATAATGATTATAATCATCATAGTAATAATTGTTAGCTTTACCTTTTTTCCTAGGGAACTGAAATATTTCTCGTCTATTTGGGCTATGGTACTATTTTTCATCTGGGACGTCTGAAAGTAGTTTTAAATTTAGTACCTGATTAGTTCTATACAGCACCTCTTGGTTTATTGAGTTCCTTTTTGGCCAACCAACCAGTAGAGGTGAACTATGTGGCGAATATCAGCCTTTATATATCCTTTCTTTAAAGCCTGCGTTCGGTGAAATATCGAATGTCTTCTAAAACTTTACTTTTCTAACTTTTCTTAAAAATGATGCTTTTGGGCATCTGGGGTGTTCTATTCACAAACTTCCTGTATGGGACAACATCACAATGGATAATTCTAACAGCTTTTTAAGATTACTACTATTCTCTGAAGTAAATATAAAAGCATTGTTAGTATTTATTCACTTTGCTTAGCTCTTCGTTGGGCAACTAATGCAGAGTTTTCATCATCAGTTCTTATAACTGTAAGAGTGTTGTTACTTACTCCTTTTAAAATCATTCGTTTTTCCTATATACATCGTTTTCCAATTACAAAATTTTATTTTATACACTCTAACATTATTATTTTTCCCTTTCCGTTAAGAGCTATAATGTTAAAGGTATTGACTGTACGAATTTTAGATTATTTGGAATAATATCTTTCAATTTAAAATCCAATTATTCCAAACAACCAATATATACCTTTCATTCTAACCATAAATTAGTTTCTTGCCAATCCTAATGCTGCTCCGTTTATGACACTTTTTTCGATTCCCGATTCAATTCCGATTCAATTTCGTTTCCGATATACGACTTCCAAAACCTATTATGATTCAGATTTCGGTTCCGGGAAGGAATTCCAACTTCTATTCTTTCTTCGTCTGCTATTAATTAAACGGTCCATTTCCTTTTCTACTGGAGGAAGTTGTGAATTTTCTTTGTTCTTTTGATGAACAAACATTTTCTTATTTATTTCTTCTTCTATTGTTAGCATGAACCTTTATTTAACTATTTTTCTTTGTAGGCTTCTCCAATGAGCCTTTAGTTATACTTCTCTTAATCCCAATGAGTCCTTTTATAATAATTTCTGTCTTTGTAGGCTTCCTCAATGAGCCTTTAGTAATAATTTCTGCCTTGTGTAGGCTTTTCCAATAGACCCTTTAATTAAATTACTGGTTTAATTATCAACTGTATTGGTGGTTTTTTTTTAATTTAAACTTAATCTAGGCAGCAAACAAAAAGAGATCTTTTTTATTGATTATTATCTTCTTCTTTCTTAGTTATTTCTTTCTCCTGTTTCATGAGAAAGAACTTCCTACTTGCAAAGATTTTAACTTTTTATTTCGTTATCTCTTCTTTAGATTTAAAGTGAAAGAAGAGGTCTATGGTTATCAAGTAGGAATATTAGCTAAAAGAATTGTCCTAATAAAAATTCATTCTCAAGCTCTCTATGTGCTTTCAGTCTTACACACTAAAAAAGGTAACTGGGTAATACTGTGGTGTAGCCTTAGAAGTAGATTAACTTCTCCTATAGGATGGATCATATGAGAGTTCAATCCCTTGAAGAAACTAAATACTAGCTTCTTTAAGAGACAAGTTTAAACCTTCCTTCTCTTTCCTATTTCCTTTAATCTATCCAACGATACCAAACAGGTTGTGCTCCCCAAATCTAGTAGGCTATGAACTCCAACCTCGTTCTGACCTTTTGTTGGAGTCAAAAATTTGACAAAAAATAATGACATCCAATTTTTGGGGGTCTAATTCCTACACCAAAGAAGCTAGAGGTTACTATAACACCTCTCCTCTTTAAGCGTGAGTTGCCTTCTTTAATTACTTGTTCTATTTCATGTGTTATGGTTGGGTTATAAATCTTTGCCTAGAATCAAAAATTTGGTTCTCTTGTAGAGAGATCTGGTGCAAAAATATACATGTTTCGTTCTCTTCTTCTTCTATCTTTTTCAGTCCTCCAGATATTTCTATCATTGTTCTTTGATCCGGCTGAATGTATTAGAGATCAGATGACTCTCTGTTGTTTTCTTTGGTGTATCTCTTACCTTAGATAGCTACGTCTCAATTCTTTTGAGTAATGAGTTTTGCCTCTTCTGGTATTTGAATTCATCTTTTAATTTCTTAGATAAGCTCTATAGTAACCGTACATTATCAAATCAGTGGGGTTATTATTGTATTTATCGCTTTATATATTAATTTCATATTTTTCTCAACACATTTAGGTTCATCTACAGGGTGCATTCTTTTTTTTTTTTTTTTAGCAATTAGACCGTATCGATACCTCTACGGGCATGGAACTCTCTTACATACTACTTGCAGTTATGTTGGGTATTTCCAACCACTGCAGTTTTCCGGGAATGATGACTCTATTAAGATTCTGATCATTTTTATGGCTATAGTCCATTTGACTTATCTTCTTTTTACTTGTGAGAGAGTTTTCTTTAACTACTTTTTTCCTATAAGTCTTTATTTTGGAGAAGGGCTTTGTCTTTTCCTGAAAATTTTATTATTTATTATTCTTTTTATTACTTTTTTTTTTCTATTCCTATTGTTTCTGTCATTAATTCATATGATAGTTATGTTTTCTTTCTTTTCTAACTTCATTATTTTTTACTGTTATTAATTTTAGTGCTCTTTATTGTTTCTCTGTATAGAATATTCTAGCTGTATTTCTTCTATCTTGTTCTGCTCTATAGTACTAGTCTCTGGGAATCAGAGACTTCTCTTTCTTTTCTATTTGGTCAAGTTTTTCACTTCTATATACACTTTTCTTACGTAAACTTAAGTCTGGATTATATATGACTTTTATTATAAACTTTTCCTCTTAGTTCTTTCTATGTTATTCTTCTGAAGTACTCTTTTCCATACTCTCTCTTTTTTTCTTTCTAAATCTTTTCTAGGTCATTATATTTTTAAAGATATTTAATTTCCTGTTGAGTTAAGTAAATCCAAAGGAAGGCTCGATATCTATGAGTTTTTCTGATATTCCCAAAGGAGATTTCTTCAAGTCCAACATGAATTCAGTAAGAGTTACATGTTATCTCCTTTGTGAACATAATCATTGTTTTCAATATCAAGTAAGATTGTCTTTACTTTTATTCGGTTTGAATGATTTATCGCTCAATTGAATCAAAGTTGAGTCCTTACGCTATGGTCTTGCACTCTTAGTAATAGACTATTTATGCTACTGATAGGTATGACTGGTGGCTCGGTGGGATGGGGCTGGTGGGAGATATTCAGAAGAGATTTGTTGAGTCTTAGCCATTAGATTGGGTTGTGTTTCGTGTGGCTTTCGAGTGTTGTAGTCTCTAGATGTTGTCGGTGAGTGCTGCTTTCTTTGTGTACAGTAGTGTTATAGTTTTGGTTGATTTCTCTAAGATTTGTAATGCCTACCCTATAGGTTTGTGTCTTTTGGTATTTTCTTCCATATTCTAATTTTTTTATATTTCTATTGGAGGGGTTTAAAGCGAAAAGAAAAAGCTCTATATCTGTTCTGCTATTTGTGGCTATATTCTGTTGGGTATTGGGTTGTTTGCACTGACCATGGTTGCTTGTAGAAATGTGTTTTTTGCCTTTCATTTGTTTGTGAGTGGCTGGGTCATACTTAAGAGGAGGTTTTGTGTGGGATGGCCGGCGCCCTACGGATTTCTGCGTTAGTGTGTCGCTCCAGTTATGAGGTATCAACTTGCTTGGTTTTGTTTCGCTTTGTTTTATTTCAGTAAACTCGACTTCTATTGTTATAATATTTCTGTTTTTGGCTCTTTCCAGGAAGGAGTAGGTTTCTTTTATTTGAAGGGGGAGTGGCCCCCGCGATTGCAAAGTGTAAATGTATATTAAAGGTATTGGTGCCTGAACATTGGGTGCTTGTTTGGTTTATTGCATCCTGTGTATCTGTGGTATTTTTTCTGTATTTCCGGTTGATTCCAATTCCTAAGCTGTTCTCTGATTGGTTTAAACGACATTGTATAATTGTTAGATAGGAGGTTAGATATCTGGAGGATAGTCCCATATCTTTTGTGTGGGTTCGCTTTATTCCATTCGTCTTCTCCTTTTTTCTTTCTGTTTTCTTGTCCGTCTAGTAGTTCTTTATTCTGTTACATCATGTTCTCATCTTGATTATACATCTCTGTATTGTCTTCTTTTATTGGTAATTCTTATCCCATGTCCTTCTATTTCCTTTGTCTCCATGTTTGAATCATTATTTTCTTAATGTTCTTTTTTTTTAATTATGCTCCTTCA
This sequence comes from Trachelipus rathkii, assembly GCA_015478945.1. Classification (NCBI taxonomy): domain Eukaryota; kingdom Metazoa; phylum Arthropoda; class Malacostraca; order Isopoda; family Trachelipodidae; genus Trachelipus; species Trachelipus rathkii. Next base: position 18,095 of record JABUQX010079095.1, on the reverse strand, counting down.
GCTCCTCCTGATAAGTCTTTTCCTATTTAGGGTCCATACTTGTCGGCTATAGCCCTTTGAAACTCAGGTATGCGCAGTATAATTGAGAAACATATGTTTGAATAATATCGAAGACGTAAAAACTATTGTGTTAATCAAACATATAGTCATGACTAAACTTTAATTAATTCAAACTAATTGATTCTGAAAGTTTCTGAACTTTAAAAATCCTATCTGATTGTTAATACACTATTATAATGTTTCTTTAAAAAAAAACTAAGTCTCTCAAACTGTTTTTAAAAAAATAAAAAAAAAACTAAAGTCTCAAAAATTTTTTTCAAAATATTTCAAAAATATTCAAACTGTTTTCAAATATTTTTTCACAAAAATTGAAATGTTCAAAGAAAATATTTATTCACTATTAATTTAAAAACTGTCTATAGTTCAAGACTATTTGAATTTAAAAATTTACAAAATTTAATCCTTTTGATTTAAGTTCAGATTATTATAAATAATTTTCTTTTAATTCATTTAAATTATATTTCAAAGTTTCAAAATAAATTAAAAAATAATTTTCTTTCAAATTTATTTCAACAAACTCAGGTTTGTGTATTGTTAATTAAATAAAAAATAATTCTTTTTCAAAATTTATTTAAAATATTAAAGTTTCTATTTTTTCAGAGGAGAATATTTAGAAATATTATGGTCGTTGTCGCAATATTTAATTGATAAAATTGGATTATGCAAAGTTCTGATTTGATAAATTATATTTTGTTAATGATATTCTCTTGTTTACTTTGATATTTTAATTATAGAGAGAAATATGGCTATCGCTCGCTGATTCTAGTGGTTGGGTGTGTCTTTAAAATGTTAAAAGTCAACTTATTTGTTCTTCTTGTGTCTCAAGGATTTGTTAACCCGTTATTTGTTGAGGTGTTCTGTTCTTTCTAATAGTTTCTTTCAAAGTTGTTCTAGGTTGTGTGTTTGCTGTCGTGATTTAATCTGCGTCTTTGGGCTGGTTTTTGTAAAACTAATCAAGTTCTTATAACTCTTACTACAAATTAATTCTTTTCTCTGATCACTAGTGTTACGATTAAGTTTTTTATATAATCTTTGTTAGTTAAGCTAAATTAATTTTTAATTATTTACAGTCAGTAAACTTTAAATCTTTAGCAAATTATTCAAGTAGGCAACCATCAGTATGAACTAAAGATTTGGTTTTGTCAGATAGTAATAGCAAGTCTGAATTGGTTTTTTATGTAAGAATGTATTATAATAGAGTGGTTCTGTATTTGGTGTCATTTAGGGCAAATTTTCATTGTTGTCTTCGGTTGACCTTTGGGTGACCTTTTTCTTGACTCTTTCCTACCTTTTTCTGAACATTTTTGATCCTTTGGTGATCCTTTGGTGATCCTTTTGGTGACCTTTGTGAAACCTTTTGGTGCCTTTGGTCTTAGTTACTACTTTCTGGGTGGTTTCTGGGTCTTGTCCAATAAGGTTTTTTACCTTTTTCAAGTTTATTTGTATTAATTAATTATTATTATTTTTGCCAATATTAAAATGTGTCCGAGGAATTGAAAAATACAACTTAGGTTTTTATAATTCATCGTATTTTTTGTCAAATTTTTTTTTTATTTCACTAGAAAAAGAAAAAAAAAAACACTCGGCTTCCTAAGCCACTCTAAATTTTAATATTAAATAAATCGGATTAAATCCTCTCAAACGTCTGAAATTTTTACTACCTGTAAATATTTTCTGTCGGGAAGACGACAATTATTAGGAATGCCTTATTTAAAGTTAGATGCATAGAGAATATCTCGGTCATAATAGGTATTGAGTTTCATATTGTGTACCTTTATAGGTATAATTGGTCGTCTGCAACTAAATTTATAATGAATTAAATAATAATATATTTTATATTATTAATTGCAAATACCATTATATTATTCATTTCTAGTTAATCAATATTTTTTATTATATTATTTTTATTAGTTTTTTTATACATATTATGGTTTTAAAAATCGATTGTGTGCTGTGTTGTTTGTTTGTGTATTGCTATTATTAATTACTTTGCTGGCGAGAAAGAAAGAAATTGGGGGATAGAAGGTGATATGAAGAATTGAGGGATCAATTGGGCCAATGACTTCAATCCCTCTCTTCTGAGGCGATATTTCTTTCCCTTGTATTACGGTTTCTCCCATTCAACGTTACAATTTCTCTCCTTCTCGCTCCGCAGGTGCATTACTTCCAATTTCAGATGTCCGATTCTTTATATCTCCCTTCCCTCACCTCCTTACTCCCTCAACTCCTTACTATTTTATTCATACGTTATCTTGAATGAATATTAGTAGAACACTTATTATTTTACTTTTTTCCTTTTTGACTTATTTTTTTTAAGTACTTTTTTTTTATTTGTTGTCGTTGCTTTTTGTTTTTGCTTTTTTTGTCTCGTTTTTAGCTCTATATTATTTAACTTTTCATGATTAATTAAGACTAAAATGTCGAACAAATGTTTACTTAATCTGTACTATCTTTTAGTCAAATAAAAAAAAATTTAATTTAAGATTCGTTTAATTTTTAAATTAATTCAATTGATTTAGTTACCCTTTAAATTTTTAAATACTTTCTTCGAAAATAAACTTCCTCTTCTTGAGTGGAATCTATTTTATTCTTATATTAGAAAATAATGCAATTACTAATTTTTTTTTTTGTATTATTTTTTTCTAAGTATTTTTTGTCTTAAAAAAATAAAAAAAATAAAAAAAAAAATACTATATCAAATAATTTTGAAACAATAATAAACATTATATCAAAAATAATTTTAATTATTTAAATATTATATCTATATATTAAACTGTTCTCTTAATAGAATCTCTTTTTTATTTTTATGGACTATCATCAATATAAGTAAGCCTTTTTTCTAATGGCCTTTTTATGGTGAATTTTTAATCTGTCACCGTTCTTTATAGACTTTAGTAATTTTTATCTTAAAACTCTTGAACTATCAATTAAATATATTTTTTCTTTTTCTTCATAAATGAGAACATTAATTAAATTAGCAAAACATAGGAAGATACTATATATACTATATTTTAATGGCCGCGAAGACGATAGTATATTGTCATGTCATTATTGTGCACACTTTCTTTTCTAATTTATATCTTTAGTGTGAAGATTCTGTTCTTTATATGTGTGTATTTTATTGTACTACAATACTTCTAATTTGATTTCAACACCTTTTAAAATACTAGGTCTTGGTCCATAATGGTTTGGCATTTGGAATTCTGTCTATTTAGTTGACATACGAGAAGTTCACTTCTCCACCGGACACATTGTGAGTGATCGCCATTCTGTTTGTGCCACAGTATGACAGTAACAACATTCGGAAATGGCAACTCCTTCTCCAATCCTGTTTCTTACGGTTTCTTTGATATGTCGTAATTAGGCCTCTATACTAGTGTGCTATATTTACTTGCGATAGTACGGCTAATGATCCAATTGCCAAAAGTGTGGTAGAAAAATTATCAGCCTCTAACTATCTTGCCCAGTGAAGCCAGTCGTGTCATTTTTTGTTTGAATCTTTTACGACATACTGATCGCAGAGTGCAGGGTATTAAACGTCGTCATATTTCTCCTTAAGATTTTTTATTTTATATTTTCCTTTCATACTTTCTATAAAAACATTCTAAAAGTTAATCTCTAAAATACCTAAATAAAGATAATATGGAAATACCGATATTTAAGTTATCAATGAATTTGTTTAAAATATAATTAAGCTGTAATTAAAAATCATTATTCATTTTATTATACATATATACATATATTATATTTTATATATAAAAATTTCACTTTATACATATTTAATTCTATCATCAATTAAGACTAATCTTTTTATGCTAACTATCTATATCATAGATTAAAAGTAATTGATTGCAAGTATTTTTTTAATTACATAATTTATGATATTTTTATTTCATTAGATATGGCAAACATTTCTTTTTTTATATTTTTTAATAACAATAAAATATTTACCAAACTAAAGTCTTAAAATATTTTTTACAAGAATTATTCTTATTATTTATATTAATTATTATTTATTATTATTATTAATTAATTATTATTTAATTATTATTTGATTTATTATTTAATTTATTATATTATTATTATATTATTATTATTATTCAATTATATTTATTATATTATTGATAGTATTTATTTATAGTATTTATATTGTCTTTGAGCGCGTTGTGTTTGTCTTTTAGCGCCATGGAAGATGTTTTTTTTAAAAAAATAATAAAAAGTTGTTGTTATTTGGTCTTTGTTTGTTCTCATTCTCTATAATCTCTCACCATATCTGTTATTTTAATTTTTTTATTAATGTTGGTAAATGTGGTAAAAATAGAAAAGAATTATACGATTGTTGTTGCGCTATATTAGTATGTTTTTATAATGTTATTATATTTAATTGGAATATATATATATATTATGTTTGTCTAATTATTTATTAAAATTTTATATTGAGTATTTTTGTTATATTTTTGTTTTTATCTATTTAAACATTTGTTATATTTGTATATATATATACCTAGTATTTATCTTTTTATGAGTTTCTAATTCTATATTAATATTCATGATGCGTGACAAAGGTTACCTACATTTGTGTATTTTTTGGTATTTGTATAATATTATCGTAACTGATATTTATACAGATTAGGTCATATTGAACTTTGAGGTATTTTGAATGTGGATGTGATTTTCTTTTGCTCTTCTGTTTAGAATTATTCTAGATGTGTTGTGTTATATGATATATTATGTCGATCTCTTATAATGATATTTCTAGACGCCTGCGCTCTATTCTCCTCTTTACTTTTTTCCTTTTTGTTCAGTAGAGCTTATTTCTTAGTTCTGTGTTATCTTGAGAGAGGTTGTAAGTGTTGTTGTCGTTCGTGTGGTTGTATGTAGGGTATTTTCTAATACGTATTATGATTTTCTTATGATTTGAGAGTCTCGTCTTTTTTGTGTAATGGAGATCCGCGTATTCTTCTCTCGCTGTTTCGTCTGTCTCCATGCTGCATTCATCTCTACTTTGTCTTCTAATGCTGATATAACTCTAGAAACTTTTTCCTTTCTTTTCGCGTGATTGCAAATGATTTACTTCCTCTTCTCAATAGTTTTGGTTCCCAAATTATTTGAGGTGGATATTAGATATTTGGTACCGTGTGCCTACTGCTTGTGAATTTTTTAATTTTTTATTTATGTTGAGTACTTTCTTGGGGGATGAATGTGGGTCTTCTTGGTTGATTAATTTTTTAAGTCTTTTAATTATTTATCTATTATCGGGAATTGTGGGTTTATGGATAATTTTTGAATAGTGTAACATATTACATTGATTTTTTGGACTAAAAATTTTATTTATCTTTTTTTTTTTTTTCATGTATTGAAGGGAGTTTTGTGTGTGATGCATAGATTTTTGTTTATTGTACTGTCACTTGGTTAATTCAATTTATTTTGGCGTAACTTCTTTTATAATCAAACTTCTCACAGTTTAAACCCAATTACATGTCTAATAAAAAATATTTATCTATTAGTATTATTTTTATTTTATATATTGTATTA
>JABUQX010079095.1:0-10000 GCA_015478945.1 Trachelipus rathkii | reverse complement strand
GACGTCTTTTCTCACGAATAGACGCTATCATCGGTTTTTATTTTTCTTTTTTTATTCTTTATTATATTTTTATATTTAAAATTATTTGTAATTTAAATATTCATTGTTTCAGTTATTTATAATTAATAACTTTTCAAAATTTGATTTATTATGTTTCTTTTTTTTTTTTTTTTTTTTTTTTTTTTTTTTTTTGTTTTTAAATTTTTTTTTTTTAAAAAATAATTATTTTTTTTTAATTTTTTTTTTATTGTTTTTTTGATTATTTTTACGTTAGTTTTTTCTTTTTTTTGTTTCAATATTTATGTTTATTTTTTTTCTTATTATATTTTTTATCTTTTTTATTATTTGTATTACTTTTTTTTTTTTATATTTTTTTTAAGTTTATATCTTATTTTTTAATCAGTTTAAATGTTTTTTGTATTATTTTTATATTGACTCAATCATATATTTTTTATTAATAAAAAGCTGCTTGAGATGCTTTTCATTACTTTGTCGCCTAAAACATGGCACCTCATTGCTATGCGATCAGATGTATTGTTATGTACTACTTAGGCATAGGTTGAATATATCAGGATTTTTGTTTCTATCGTTTTTTCTTTTTTTTTTTCTCATCTCCTTTTCCCATCCTCTCCGGGGCCCCCACCTGAGCTTCCTCAAATATCATCAAGTGCTGATAAAGTTGATGATATTCCAGATGTTACAGAAGCTGACATTCATAGAAGTGATGAACACACTAATGAAGAAAACATTTCTAATATTGAATCCTCGTCCCCAGATGGTCCTGGTGAGACAACTCTAGCAACAGACACAAAAACTGTTGTTGAAATTGATTCATCTGGTTATACTTATCAAGAAAATGATTCTGAAGAGGTAAATATAGAAGAAAATTCTGAATCAGTAACTGAATTTCCTAAAACTGAGATTCAAGACAATAAGTCTAGTGATGAATCTATTCATGAAAGAGAAAATGAAGCTGAAATCAACTCTTCAGAATCAAATGATAAAGAAAATTTGGATTCGCTAATAACCTCTAATACTGATGATTCACAAACTTCTGTAACAACAGAAATAACTAAATCTGAACCTATCTCTGATGTTGATGAATCTCAGACTTTTAATACTCAGCAAGTGGAGACTGAAGATCATAAATATGAAATTCAGTCTGTTCCTGAAGAACTGGAATCTGCGAACCCAAGTCTTGAAGAAAATCTCGTAGTCGATTCTATTGCTTCAGGAGATAATATTCAAACTAAAGAACTAAGTGAAAATATACATGCAAAAGAAGAAAGAATTGCTAATGAAGCCGATGAAGAAATCAGTATAGAAGGAAAAACTGTACCAGAATTGGCTTCACTTGTGGAGGAAAGCCGGGAAGAAAGTATTGAATCTTCAACTTATGAAATTGAAACTGAAAATAATGAACCTGCGGAAGATAAAAATACACAAAAAGAAATAACTTCCGCTAATGAAGCTGATGAAAATATCATTAGAGAAGAAAATTCTGATCTTGAATTAGCTTCTGCTAATAATGACTCTAGCTGTATTGAAGATGCTAAAGAAAAAACTGATGATGCAGCCTCTGGTGTTAGCACTGAGCTTAACAGTGAAATTAATAATACAAACGAAAGTGATTTGGCCCCTTTAGTTACCGATTCAAGAAAAAGAGAAAACTCTGAAATTGAATCAACTACTTTTTTAGAAAAAGGAGAAAACTCTGATTTAAGTGTCACATCTGATTATGTTGAGAGTGTGTCTGATAAATCTACTGAACATAAATCAGAGGAAAAAATTGAGACAACCAAGCCTGAAACTGAAAGTTTTCCCGTTATTGATGAATCTAAAATAACTAATACACCAGAAGTCTATGAAACAGAATCAACTGGAAATGACACTCATGAGGAGGAAGTGACTTCTGGAGAAAACATAAATGAAGAAAAAACTGAGAAAGAATTTCCATTTGATGAGTTACAGGTTAATAAACCTCTTGATAATTCTAAAGAAGAAAATAATTATGAAAATATATTATCTTCGAGCAGGGAACATCAAGTAGTAGAAGTAAATGAAGAAAAAGATGTGGAACCGAAAAATGATAATGATACTTTTGCGGATGCTGACTTAGAGGTTGAAAAATTAGCAGATGATATTATTAAAGATAAACCTCCAAATGATAATTCTAAATCTCAAAATACAGATAATCAACATGAAAATAAATCAATATTATGTGAAACTGAATCTCAAATTAATAAATGTTGTGATAATGATCAGTGCAAGAATAGAATATCTGAAGCTTCAGTAGTCAGTAATGTTCCTGAAGAAACAAAACAAGGATGTGACTCTTGTTATGCTCACGTAGAAAATCAAACTAATGAACCAGATGATGAACAAATAAAATCAGACACAAATTCAGATTTAGTTTCCAACGAATCTCAAGAAAATACTTTTACTAAAGAAGAAGAAACAAAATTAGAAGAAAATTCACAGGTTAACATATCTTCAGAAGAAAAAGTGATAGAACAAAAACTTGAGAGTGGATCAACTTGTAATGAAACACAAATCAATAAAGCTGAAGAAAGTTGTCCAAAAGAAGATAAATCTGATATTGAGAAAATTTCAGACAAATCTATTTCCACAAGTAATGATTTTCAAGGTAATGAAGTTATTAAAGAAACATTAAATTCGCCAAACCCAGAAGTATCATCATCTAATGTAGAAGAAGAACCAAGTGCAAAGGTATCTGAAGAGGAGCAAACTTCTGCTGACGCTGATTTGCAGAATGTGTCCACCCACAGTGAACATTCGAAAGACATAAACCCTGAGAGTGAACTAAATTACAATGGAATCGAACATCAAAATAATGAATTAACTGAAAATCTTAAAAATAGAGAAAAAACAGAAAATGAAGTTCAGGAGAGTAGATATAATGAACATTTCATTAAAAATAAAACAAATGAAGCAGATTCAAGCCAACTACCGAGTACATTCTGAACCACAGGAAGCCACTCTCCACACCTATATTTCCGTTCTGCTATTTCTCAATTCTCCAGACATGACTTTAAAACCACCCAGGGGGCCGCAACGAGCAACACGGAGGTCTCCAACCCCAACTCCTATTATAATACCCCTTTCGCGGGAAACAAAACCAAACCCAAACCAAATCACAAAGTAATAATTGAAGAGAAAGTTTCAGATTTACTATCCCCAAATAATATCCCGCGACGTTAAACCAACCCCATACATAAACAGTGCATATATAAAATATACATTTCATATAGACAAAATTACACAACAATTAGCTAACTATACCAACAGTGATGAAATTATGACTAATAATAATATAAATATATAATATATATATATATATATATTATATATATATATATATATTGAGAGAGAGAGAGGAGAGAGAGAGAGGAGCTATTTCATTATGGATTTTTTCATCGAAAAAAGTGTCATCCCTCTTACCCGCGTGCGCCCTCTTAGGCTCAACCTGCGCCCCCCCCGCCACCGCGGGCCTGCGGAGGGGCGTTATTTACGCCACTGTATATACTTATATATATATTAATATATATATATATAATATATATATACTATATATATATATATATATATATATATATATATATAATATAATATAATATATAAAAAGCTGGCGGTTACAAAGTGACAGGTTTTGAGTTTTTTTTACACTGACAGGAGAAAATTCTTTTATATTGAGTTCAAAATGAAAAACTAATTGAATATTGATATCCCTACCTTTACCCTATTTTGTTTTGTTTTTTATAGCTTTTAAGCTTGCACCACACCTCAACTGAGCAGAGTCCTTTTCGAGAAAGCGGGATATAAATATTATATAATATAATATAATATATATATATATATATATATATATATATATATATTATATATTATATATATATATATATATATAATAATATATATTAATATATATGTATATATTAGGATGCACCGATTAATATATATATATATATAATGGTCAAGTATCGGTATTCTCTTGGTTATCTGTACTCGGTATCGGAAACTTTCGTAGTATCGGTACTCGGTATCGGACAAATCCTGTTGGTATCGGTAAAAAAAAATAACCGATACCAATATCCATTGTTTAAATATAATTATAAGTTTTTTGCAAATGTGACTCGCGGTCGTTATTTAACTTTTAAAATACATTTTGTTAAATAACATAAATTTTATTACCTTTGAACCCCTGATCACATACCCACCCACCACACACATATATGATCCCACCTCATATAATATAAATTTTTCACTTACACTCCCGCATATGCTGAAGGGCTTGTGTTGGTAGTTGAAAAGGTTTTGTAGCTTATCAACACCATTCACGGAAAGCTAGATTTGATAGGTTTTCAGCACCATTGCTATCGACGAAAGAGAATTTTAAAAAATTTCTTCAATGACTCAATGAATTCGAGAAGGGTAGCTTCACCCTTTCTGGAAATATATAGTTTCAAATTTCTTCTCTCTCTTAATTTTCATTTTTACTTTACAATCTACTCATAGCAAATTTACTACATACACACTCCAAACCAACCCACACCCACCTAAACTCAATAAATAAATACACTAAAAATAACCCTCTAACTCAAATACAAACCTACACACAACAAAAACAACCCCCTAAACACACAATAAAAAGACCATCAACTAATATAATATAATAATAGAAAAGATTTATATATTTCACAATTCAAATAAAAAAATATATATATATAACCCATTTTTTTGTCACGGAAAAAACAAAAGCCTATAATAAATGATTACGTATAAAATACATATCGAAAATTTTATTTTGATTGTTTCACTATCTATCTGACCTATTGTATGTTATATAGGCCGCTTTTCGTTTTTACTATCCATGTGCATTATACCGAAACAGTAAAGAAAACATGCTCGGGTTGCGTATATGTTTTTAGATTAACACCGCAACAATCAGTCGTAACAAAATGAACCTATCAACAAACGTAAGGAGAATGTACACCATGCAACCTCCTAATAAAACAGATTGCTATTACCTACCATAGTGAAACTAAGCAAACATGCTCATACAACCAAACAAACTTGCTCATACAACCAAACAAACCACAAAAAAAACCAACAGTAAACCTGCTCAATAACCAAGAACCTAAAGCCCCATCGACTAATAATAAGTCAAAAATCACGCCTCTCCTACCAATCTAATTTCTTCCAAAAAACGACTAAACTCCCAATCACCAATAGCAAACCCTCCTGACTCAATCAATTTATCACCCTGAAATAACTTACATCAAACACAAAACTATTTCATACCCCATTAAGTTCCATTAATTACTAGTTTCACCTCGAAAATCGAACGAAGACTCCCACACATCCACAAAACCCCCAAGCCCCCTGTAATTTCAATTTGTTTAGACAAACACAAAAAGCACACCAACCTCCGCAAGAAAATACCTGCTCAGGAAAGTTATCTGCAACAGAAAATTACACCCGGCAATCCTCAAGTACAGGCAATCAACGGAACCAACAAAGTGCCAAAAGAAGTCTTCATGAGATATTAAGTGATAGATCCTCATAAAGTGTTCTTCCACATATATAAAAAAATTCCAAATTTTTAAGTTCTTCACCTTTAGAAAAGCATTTTGAATCAACTTTAGAAGTATTTTGAAGAGATATACGGTGTGTATTGAGTTCATAGTGATCTCTGACAAGCTTAAATTCTCTTCTGATTGAGAGATAGAGAGATTAGTTCGAAAGGAAATGTACATGTGTTTGAAGGCTCGCATCTTTAGTTATAAGAAAGTTTGACCTACATAGTCGATTTTACAGTTGGCACATTTATATTTTGTAAACGATGTGTGACCTTAAGTTCATGGGGATGCTTTCTTTAATCTAAAGAAACTGCAATTGAGTTGGTTGTTATTAATAAAAGATATAAAGAAACTGCATTGTAGAAAGATCCTTTAGATTGAATTACAAACCGATATTTCTAATCTGACAAGTGCACCAGAAGAACATAATCTGGAAAGGACCGGTCCAACACATAAATCAGCTAAGGAACGCAAAAACACCGACAGCCATACAACAGGAAAAAGTCTTAAAGGACACACCTCAACCAATCCATGCAAGTAAGATATTATCCCAACGCAGCCGACACATGTTATCGAGAAAGAGAAATCTATCAAAAAACACGAGCTTTGACGACGCCAACATACCAAAGCGCTCAAAGCACTAAAAAGAAAAACCTTAACCGGAGAAAACGCGATCGAACTAACTTCAATGAAAAACACTCACTCCAATCAGAACAACCCATAAAGAAAAGGCTGTCCTACTCCAGCGGGACCTCCATAAAGACTGCAACACTTATCAAATATGAAATTAAAAGAGAGATCAAAAATCACACACAGCACAATCCCCTAGTTCCAACAGAACAAAGTCACTACTAACGAATAGAAGAACACTTCAAGACCACAAGATAAATACAAGCCAACAGCATACGCAAACGCATCCCCAACTCAATACTTATACCATGGACCGAACCACCTAACTTTCTAATCACGTTCCTATCTCCAAACATCATCAAATACAATCATATAAAAACAATCTAAGTAACTCACACATACGAACGCACGTTATACCACCCCAACACGAACCCACCCCCTAGAAATGATTTTAAAGCTAAATTTAATTAAACACTCCCTTGCCTTCTTAAATTTAGACCAAGTATTTCCGACTTTCATTTCGATCATAGTCACTATTGTGCTCACGCTCACGATACAAGAAATGCAATACAACACAGATCATTTATACAAGTAGCTAATATTCAGCCTTAACAGAGAGCTCTACACTTTCTGAAAAGCTCACAACAAGCGCACAAGAGTCAGGAGAAACGCGTAACATTTAGATATGCTGAAAGTCACGGAAAAAATTCTTCAAAAAACAAGCTCCACCACACAGCGGAACAAATTTCAAAAAATATACCCACAAAAACATAATACCCAAGAACCCAACCCATCATACCAATGGAAACACACAATGTTTACAACACAAACAATAATTGCACCCTAAATTAACCCTCAACACTATACACCTGTAATCACATCTGTCTGTAATGAGAGATAAGTATAATTACGAATAGAAAATGAATCGAAAAGAACACCCAATGGCACGCGAGGAATGAACATGCCATAAAATACTTATTACTAACCTGTTTCTTTCTATTTTTAGTTCACTATTACCTACTATTCCTTCCTATTCTGTCCGTAGAGGTTGTTCCAAGTTCATCCCTTCGATTGAAGGTGAATTGTATAATGATGTGTTTTAGACTGATGACTTAACTTAATCTGTTTATAATCTTTTTCTTTTTAGACGAGACCCCATTAATATACTATCCTTTGAGGTGTCATTTTAATCTCTTCACGTCCTTTGTTTTATTTATACTATTAGTAATCATTCTTTATTTCGTAATATTGTTTCTTTCTTTTCACACTAACTACACTTTTTCTGTGTAATATTATTTTTTTCTTTTTTATTTTATTTACAGAACCGCGTTTACAACGAAAAAGACGCGAAAGATTTGAACATTTTAATGAAAACTAGCCACACAGATTTGAACAGCCGACATATATAATACTGAAGACTTCAGTGAAAAAACACAATCCTAACACACAAAAAACAAATGTTTCTCGATCTCAAACCCAACAACAACCAGAAAACTGCATATTCTAATTAAAATAGAGCAAAAGAGACATATACTCTCACTTTGACAAAGTAATGACACTTCAACCCTAAACAACCACAACGCCCATATTTTTTTAACATCATTCAAAAGAGCAAACGAAAGAGAAATCATTACTTTACCGAAAAAGTTCCCCACAACGTACAGACACACCATTCGGTCCACTCACTCTTCTCAGATTTAACAAGCCTTCGCAACACCATAAACAATTAATTATAGGAAAGATTTCTTAAGTCCAATAAAATGCCTGCTACAACCAACAACCAACTATAAACAAGCCTTTTATGTCAAGAATAATAAATAACAAATAAGAACAAAAGACAAACTCTGCGTGATGATAACCCACGAGTAATTACACTCTTAGACAAACCAAGACTATCTCAAAACAAAAAAAACAAAACATACACACAAGCGACAACAACAATAATATCAGAATAGCAGAACCGGAAGATAAAAAATATGCAGTTATTATAACGGAATGAAATGGCCAAAATCTTAGAACATTCCTTGAATGCCAGACTTTGCTAATCAAAATGACAGAAAACGATATTAGAAAGATGTCCTCTGAAGTACAAGCCTGTCCAAGGGCTCTCAAATCAATTGCGATCCCAAGAATCATAACATATTCTAATAACCAAAATCAGCCAGAACAAAGGGCAAACACAGAATTTACCAAGCCTTTATGCTAGAGCACCCTACTGCCCCTACACCATAGGCCGAATCCACAGAAAATGTTGTTGCTTGAGACAAAGCCAACCACAAGCACAATTACACTCTACTTTGCAGTGAAGCTATTCTACCTTTGAATTAAAATTTCAAAAACATTTTGGATTGGCTGACCTGTCCTTTCAAGAGACTTTGATTAAATCTTTTTCCCTTCCCTCCTATAAGTACCTTGGGAATCAAACGTATAGCGACGAAAAATCTGTGGCAAATATTTTCAATCAACAAAAACAACAAAACATACCACCAAGGCAACCTGAATATCCTTATCAACAACCATCCCAAAATAGAACGACCAGAATGGAACGCGAGGGTTTCCTGTAAATAACAGCAATTTAAGATAGAGAAATCAAAAAAGAAACAGTGCACAATGTTTAATAAGATCTCATGAAAGTATTCATATATAGTGTTCCTTTCACTCAAAAAATGTTGACAAATGTAGAGCATACCCATAGCAGATATGCAACGCAAATTTAAAAAGGTTGAAAAAAGAATATTACCAATACAGATCAATAAACTTGAAGACCAGCAGAGAAAAATGTTAAAACAAAGCTTTGACACAGAAAAAGACTTTATAAAATCAAAAATTCAGATGCTTGAGCAGAATAAACGTTAACCTAAATCTCACCCATTTTAGACCTTATTGTGATCACAGTGGCACGTATATCACTAGGCTATTAAATGTAAAGACTTTAAATTTATTTTCTATTTTGTATAAATAAAACTGCTTACTCTTTGGAACAAAAAATAAAAAAAAAGTGCGTTTGGAAATTGGACAACGCTATATAGGATCCGATTAACTAAAAAATTTTTCTTTTCTTAACACAGAGTATTTTGATGAATGAACAAATTTTTAAAGTAAAATTTTCAATAATTTAATGTATGAACTGACGTAAATCAAACGGCTTGCCAAAAATAATGAAATCCTAAACTACGATATTACCTTATACAAACAAAAAAAATAACGAACACGTATTCACGGAAAGAAATTCCGCGAATTTGGTCAGGGATAGTCAGAGAATTCAAATTTAAATCGACCCCGATTTCGCTTTGTTTTCTTTTGTTTTTAAAAACAATTGGAAATCAACATGTTGTGATGGAGCACGTGGTTTTGGAATAAAACAAAATAAAAAAAATAACAAATGATTTACATTACAAAAATGCGATTCAAAAACTATTTGTAATGCGCAGCTTAATATCAGATTCTGAAGAAAATAATTTAAAGCGGATAACTTTATAAGACAGAAATACTTCCATCAATTCAAAGGGCCTAACCACACCGTCATTTTTTTAGGTTACACATTTGTGTCGTAAGAACTGCTTAAATATCCGCAATCGCAGAAAATAGCAACCTTATAGAATATTAAGGAATTTCTTACGTTTGTAAAGCATTTTTTACGATTTTTCCGGTTTAACAAAAAACGAACGCAAACTTCGAGCATTTCTTACGCTTCGTAAGCACAAATAAAAACGAAAACGCCATATATAAACAACTACTAATAATAAAAGAAAAGCTACATTTTTCAATTT